>CM014730.1:60906255-61186909 GCA_004329165.1 Spatholobus suberectus | reverse complement strand
AGCACCAGGATAATCAACATTTCTGCCTTATTTTGCAGAAATTGTATAATACCAAAATTTTAACGGAATAACAATTTAGCCATCATATAAAATTTAGCAGAATAACAATATAGTAATTATAATTTAATTACTAAAATTTTGACAGAATAACAACTAATAAATGCATTTTGATTTTCTAAATTTGAGCAAAGTAACAGCTTAGCAAATGCGTTTTAATTTTCTAAAATTGAATAGAGTAATAGCTTAGCAAGTAAAATTTAATAATTTAAATTTGAGCAGAGTAACAATTTAGTAATGATTGAATTTGGCAGAGTAACAACTTAGCAAAAATTAAAGTTTAACATTAAACAATAATAACAATAATAAAACTTAAGCCTAAACGAGTTTAGGGAAAAACCCTTCCCACCAACATGCAAAGTGATAATAATTTAGAACCAACCCCACTCCCCAATTACCTCTAAGATAGTTGATGAAGAGGATGGAATTGTTGATGCAAAGCTCTTAGGAAGAGAACTTTACTAGTTGTTGGAAAACTAGTAAAATTTTAGCATAAAAACAAAGTAAAATAATTTTTTTTCTAGAGAGAAAAGCTCTCTAAGAATTTGGCTAGCTTGAGAGAAGAAAGGATGAGTGAAAATCTGAAACTTTGAGGCCTATTTATAGAAGAAGGAGGGGGGGTTAGGTGTCCAAAGATTTACATCATCCATTATGTAAGCATTATGTCATAAATCAAATTTTTATTTATTTTTAATCCAATTTAGGGACACATATCCCAAATAGGTGGCGAATCACCTGTTTTAAGGTTGGGGACGTGCTCCACCAGCTGTCCCAAGCCTCCATGTGTCAAATTTTATTTGTAGGTGAATTAACCGGTACCGATAAAAATGCCTAAACTTGAAAAATTAGCTTTTAATATCAAATTAATGTATTTTAATGAAAAAATGGACAATATACATTATTTTTCATCAAAATTAAATTTATAATAATAAATTTTAATTTTTATTAATTCATTTCAAATTATATGCATTTATTTGTATTTTTAAGCCAGAAATTCATAGAAAAATCCATTTTAATTCAATAAATACCAAAATTTTTATGAAAATTATAAAATTAAATATTTTACCCATAAATAAACTAAAATTACCATTTCACCCTTTTTGAATGTCAAACCAGTACTGGCTGACTTATTAGACACGTAGGGGCATTTTGGTCATTTTACACAGAAATTCTAGAAAATTCCCAAAAAATTACCAAAATTATATTTTGATATATATGAAATAATTCCAAGCTCAAATTGACATTTTAATGTCAATAGAATCTTTTCCTCATTCTAGTCCTTAATGTTGAGAAATAGGGACATAATTGTCATTTTCTAATTTCTGCGGGCTCCAGCTTGGAAAAATTATTAAAAATCATGATTAAATAGCTCTTGAAATTTTGAGCAAAATGGTGGTTGTCAAAATTTTGAAATTCCTTTCCGATTTTTCAAAATTACATTGTCAAATATTAAAAAAGAAAGTGGAAAAATTGAAATAGGATTGTTATATTTTTCACTACTTTTCTTTCAAAATAAAGTTTTTATAATGAGAAATACTTAATATAAAATTTTCAAAATATTTTGAGATCAAAAAGTTTCTAGTTGGTTACTACAATTAACCAAGGGTATTTTTGTTATTTTACAAAAATTATCTCAATAAATTCTAGAAAATTTTGTAAAATTATTATTAATTATTCTAAATACATTGATGACTTAAAAAAAAATTAAAACATACAGAATAATTTAATATATAAAAATAGGGGTCTTACATTGAGTATGAGTTAGAGGACATCTCCACGGGAGAGGACCTGAAGACCTACAGTATTTTCTTTTTATATGAGGGATAGGGTAGATGAACATTGCACTATATAGGATCTTTTCAATGTACATATTGGGTTAGATAGTGTCTATCTTTTGATGTATTTTTTTAGTTTTCAGTATTATCGAACCATGATGTATAGTTTTATGATATATATGTATATACAGTCTTATCTTTCATCTTTTACTACCATTTCCAAATTTTGTTAAGTTTGGAATTTCTTTTAAAAATAGAAAAAAATTTACACGTATTTTTTTATTTACTTAAACTTAATAACTAAATTAATATGAATTATATGTAAAATTAAAGGAGTGTTACAGAGATTCTTTGAGTTATCCTCATAAGAAAGAGAGACTAGTTGTAATCCTACTTTAATAGTGGAAATCTTTTATTGGAGTAGGGTTGTAACACTCTTTTAATTCTAAATATCATTCATATTAATTTAATTATTACTTTAAGTTGATGAAAATATGAGTAAATTTTTCTTTTTTTGATACTAGCAAAATAGAATTTAGAAATAGAAGTGAAATGATAAAAACTACTTATATATATATATATATATATATATATATATATATATATATATATATCCAACTATACATCATGGTTTGAGTAATACATAATAGTCAAAGAGAAAACAAAAGTACATCAAAAACATATACTACCTAACCCAATATATACATAAAAAAGGATCCTATACAGAGCAGTATTTATCTACCCTATTCCTTAAGAAAATATTATAGACTAGGTCTTCAAATATGGAGGAATATCCTCTAACTCGTCCTCAACAACATTAGGCATTGTCGTCATCTTCAACAATCACGATTGAACATGCATAACAAAAATAATGGAGTGGCGTGATTTGTTCTAAATCACTTTCACATGTATGGTAGGAATTTAAATACAATTAATGAAGGGAACCTAGGGTTTATTCTAAGTTATACTACACTACCCTTGACTTGGTATAGATCCATGCTTCCCATCAGTGAGTAATAGTGCTCAACAGAACCTGGGAAGTGACTGGGAGTACATATACAGTATCAACATCATCACATGGTACAGTCGTCATCATTAATGAGGAACAAATATCAGTCAGGACGTCCATTTATAGAGGTATACTCTCAAACCAATCCCGGAATGCTGAGCAGTTGTCGGGGTTATCGAGCTTGGTCAGGTGAATATCCCAGCTCACGGGCGCTACCCTGGCTATTAGGACTTTCACCACTCAATGCCTACCCCTGAGACCTCCCCAAATGGGTCCCTGCCTTTCATTCCTCAGCGTACCAAACTGTAGCTTCCCTAACAGGGTGTCATGCCACTGCATGTCCCTTGCTTTACATTACTCACTAATCTATTAATTTCTAAAGGTTCACTCTAGTCTCAAAAATTTGAGCACCAGTATAATTTTTGCTAATATCTTTGCCTTATATTACAGAAATTTGATCCATACATATCATTTACATAATTCATAATTCAAATTAAAGCACATAAGCAATAATTCAATAAAAATAAAGATATACAAATTAAAATAAAGACTGATAATTAAGAAATAAATCATAGAATGGTCAAAAAATTTCATAAAAATAAATTTTTTAACTTAGAAAAATAATTAAAATTTTATCATGAATTTTTAGAATTTTTTCAAAAATTTTTGAAATTTACAGATAGTCTATTAGTGTGTCTAGACCTTACCTGAACGATAAGAACTTAAACTGAAATTTCTATAGTAGTTTTCTAAAAATAAATTCATAAATAGCTCATAAAATAATTTCTATCTTTAGTTTCATATTATGAGATTTATGGTTTATTTCTTCTACTATTTTTGCTAAACTAATTGAGTATTACTAAAATTTGATAATTTAATAATTTAATTATTTATTATAATAGCTAAAAATATTTTTTCTAAATTTGGGCAGTATAATAGCTTAGTAATTCTACTATAATTGTTTGAATTCGAACAGTATAACAACTGAATAATTATACTATAGTTGTCTAAATTTGAGCAGCATAACTACTTAATAAGAGTATTTTAATTATCTAAAATTGAGCAGAGTAACATCTTAGCAAATGCTTTTTAATTTTCTAAAAAATTGAGTAGAGTAACAGCTTAACAAGTGCATTTTAATTTTCTAAAATTGAATAGAGTAACAGCCTGGTATAATTTAAATTTGAGCAAAATAATAGCTTACAAAAATTAGAGTTTAACATTAAATAATATAACAATAATATTAATAATAAAAACTAAAGCCTAAACGGGTTTAGGAGAAAAACCCTTCCTATCAACATGCAAAGTAATTGAAAATTAGAACCAACCCCATTTCCCCCATTACTCCAAAGAGTTGGTGAAGTTGTTGGTGCAGAGCTCCTAGGAAGAGGATTTTTACTAGTTATTGGAAAACTAGTAGAATTTTAGCATAAAAACAAAGTAAAAGAAATTTTTTCTAAAGGGAGAGAATTTCTCTATGGAGACTCACGGTGGTGAAAGGAGGAGAGGAATGAGAAATTAGTTCAATTTGATGGCTATTTACAGGGAAAATTTTGAGCTTAGGTGTCCTTAAATGACATAAGCTATTATGTCAAAATTTCTATTTTTAATTTATTTTTAATTGAAATTAGGGACACATATCCCATTAGGTGGCGAATCACCTCCCCTCTAGAGTTTCAACGTGGGATAGCAGCTGTCCCAAAGAATCTCAGTATAAATTTTGACTGTTAATTAATTATCCGGTACCAATAAAATAGCCTAAACTTGAAAAAAAGAATTTTTAATATCAAAATAATTAATTTAAATATAAATCTGAAAAAATGTAATATTTTTCATCAAAAATAATTTCTAAAAATAAATTTTAATTTTTTTCGAATTATAAATATATATATTATATATTTTAAGCTTAGAAAATTCATATTAAATTCATTTTAATTCAATAAATGCTCAAATTTTTATAAAAATTCTAAAATTACATATTTTACCTAGAAATGTACTAAAAATATTATTTCCACCATTTTTGGATGTCAAACCAATATTGAGTTGGTAATTTGACAACTAGGGATATTTTGATTATTTTATACAAGAATTTCAGAAAATTTCCAGAAAATTTCTAAAATTATATTTTAATACATATGACATGATTTTAAACTCAATTTGACATTTTAATATCAATTGAATATTTTTCTCATGTCAGTCCTTAACATTGACAAATAAGGATAACATCGTCATTTTCTAATTTCTTCAGATTTCAACTCTGAAAAATTATTGAAAATCACGATTAGATAGTTTTCACTATTTTGAGTTTAATCGTGGGGATCAGAATTTTTAGATTCCTTCCCGATTTTTCAGAATTAAATATAGAATAAATAAATAAATAAAACAATTAATTAAGTAAAAGTGAGGGTGTTACAAGGGTCCTGTCGTTTTTCCATGCTCACACTGACAAGGTTTCCCACGTAAAAACTACTAGTGTTACTCTTCTACTCTTCACACTTATTTTTGTTTTTGTATAATGCCTATTCACAAAGGAGGGAATTTGATATGTTAATTATCAATAGCTTATCGACATTAAGTAGCTTTTTCTTGCCACCTATAGTCACAGCAAAAACCATGCAAACACCATAAAAAGAGAGAGAACAAACACAAATATAAAAGCAACAAAGCGTTTTTCAATCCAAGATAAAGTTACACAAGATGAAGTCACAACAAAGGGTATTCTTTTTACCAACATTGGCTTCTTTCTCTGCCTTTATATTCTCATTTGTAATGGTAGTTACCAAAGATGCAATATATTTGGCATCTATCCTTTTTAGAGAAGTCATTGATAGTCTCGTTACTACCTTCAGCAAGCCGATATAATGATAACTTTTTTGCATTTGTCAAAACGAAAATTAGGATGTCCTTTTGGCATATTTAAGAAAGAAAGAAACTAGGAGAATTTAACTGACCTCAAAAGGACAAAGCTTGCGTGGGATGAGCTCTACGTACTCCAAGAAATCACTTTTAGATTTTGGTATAAAAGTGTCAAGGTTCGTTTCATCTTTTCCCCAACCAAACAATTCCTTAGTGGACTTATAATCTGCATCTTCAACTAATTTGTGATAGAGAGTAGAGAGTAAATTAAATAAGACTATAGGCTGCTTTATCTAATTTAGCAATATGCTTCTTTTAGATGTTGTAGTCATTCAGAGGCTATAACAATCATAACATAGTAAAGGGAAAGACAATTTTATCAATGATATTACTTAAACATCAAAATTAATACCATTGAATAGAGAACAAATATGCCAACCCATCACTTAAATTACTTTGCAAACCATAAAATTAGAGTAGGCTTCTTGTAGTTAATCATTTAAGTTTAGAGGCTACAACAGCAAGGAAGTGAAAGTTCTATTGTAGAATGGCCCGATAATTGGTGGCCTAATAAGTTTAACAATAATTGCTAAGATAGGCTTTGATACTATCTTAGAATTTAGATTTTGGCCAAACTTAACCTCAAAAGTTAGCTCATGAAGTGAGGTTTGTCCCCCACTTATATGCTCTATTTTAGCCATATCATTAGTTGATGTGGGATTTCTAATAAATAGAAAAGGAAAAGGGCAAGGGCAAGAGTTAATGTAAAATCTTGTATAAACTTCCACCTTTTCTGATTCTCTTTGTTATGAGCATTTATGAGTGGTGATGTCCATACAAAGCATCCACTAGGTTTTACATGGGTATAACAACTAATATAGAAAGTGTAGCTTTCTACATTGGTTAAAACTATAACCTAGTAAAAAAGTGACCACTTTTTACATTGGTTATAGCTTTAACCAATGTAGAAAATCACTTTTTGCATCGGTTAAGGCAACAACTGATGTAAAAAGTGAGTACTTTTTTTTTAATATGTGGTCTGTTTTGTGAATGTCCAACTCTGTAATTTATAAACAGACCACAAGCAAGTAGTTCGATCACCAAAATATATCATTGAATACTAAAATACATACTAAAACATATATATGTGCTAAACTATCTTTAGTGTACCTAACTACACTCAAACAATGCTAAACTACCCAAATACATTCTAAACAATTATAAATGTCATCTATTACTAATTTCCAAGAAGTGTGACCAACTCTCCCGAATCTAATCAATATCCTTTTCAGCCAATGGTTTTGGATTGATGAATAGTTGTAAGTTGAAATAACATAACATTAGATCATCAATCATAAAAATCATAACTAATCTTACGTGTTAAAATTATACTACCTTATCCCATGAATCAACAATATCTATAGAGACAATGGTGAGCATATGTCTTGTCATGTAGTATCCATACTCATTACCTCCAAGTTGTTTATGAGTCTACAATTGAATATCAAATTTAAATATAACGATTAATTGTTATGAAAAACTATTAAAAAATGTAATTGAAATTTTGTGTTGTAAACTACTTACAAGGGCACAAATCCATTGAAGTTTGTTTTTATTCAATGAGTTCCTACCCACCAACACATTAAACAGTTCACATCTCTAATTAAAAAAATGTGAATGTAAATTATGTTATAAGATTCAAACTTATAATACAAACCAAAAGGCAAACATGTTACAAATAAAACTTTACAATTCCATTAGCATCTGGATTTTTTTGTTCGGCTTGTGCAACGAACACAAGCAGACAACAACATTGTCCCTAAGACAAATAATTAGTAGTTGCTAATAGGACCTGCATTGGGGAATAATTAGCGATAATGCACACATAATTTAGAACTAGTTGTTAACTTGTACTTACTCATGCAGATAAGGTGTTAGGTAACACCATTTTCTTGATACATGTAGCCATCTCTAAATGTAGGCTTAAGCTTCTTCTTTTTTATTCTCTATTTTCTGAATGGAGAGAGGGTCGAAGAATCCATACACAATTTCATTCCCCTTAGCGATGCATATATCTAAAATATTGAAGTAAATGTTAATTATAATAGTTTGATACTTAATTAGTTAATTGATTTACAAATTAGACATACTTACATCAACAAAACCGTAGAATTGAGATGTTTAGCAACTTATTGCTCGTTATTATTTCCAAAACATCATTTTGAGTTATATACAATGGGATAGTAGTGTGTGTACAGAAGACACTTGTGTCCCATTCTACCTGTACTAGCTGCTTATTCTTTATATCCCTAGCCACATCCCACAAGTAGTCAATCAAACAGGTATGGGTTTTGACCTTTTGGGTGAAACATCTTTCTTTGATCCCTCAACATCCTAAACAACAAAGATAAGTAAGGTTAATAAATATGGTTAAGTTATTTCAATTGTAAATAGAGAAAAAACATAAGTAAAGAATATACCTAGGCTAAAATAGGCTTCACAAGTCGTCTATTGAATGAAATAATTGGAGGCCTGCCCCGCTATTTGTACATCGCAAATGGGCACTGGGACTCGAGCATTTTCATCTCAAACTTGTCAATTTGGGACCTTCACCATATCATGCTTTATGGTCTTATGGTGTATGGTTGATCCCAACTTATAAACTCTCCCAATGACCACTAAGAGGAAAGGATCCTTGTCAACATACAAATTACACTATGAAGGTTGATCAATATGAGTCTTCTCCCCCGATGGATCAATAGCAACACAACTCCCCTTTGTGCCAACACATACAAAAGAAAGAGTTGCTTTTGGTTGGACATTTGTATTTTGCTAGAAAAGTCCCAAAAATGCCAACTCTTCTCCTCCTCTCTGACTTCCTCTGTGATATTCTCTATAAGCTCTTTTGTGATGTGCTCCATCTCTTCTTTGGTCACCATTCTTGTGTTGTCCATGACGTGAAGGTGGTCCCCAGTATTGTTGAATGTCGACACTTCGTCCAGCTATATGGACACGGCTAGGGTGCTCAGGTTTACCAATGGCCACAATCAATATATCCTCATGTCCATAGGGAACAAATGATCCCTGCGTGCTCCGTTCTACCAGGGAATTGTATAACATATAATTCACAAATGTGTTAGACAATGTGTAAACTTGTTACAATTACAATTAGAGTTTAAAATTTACTTACAATCTTCTTAGCAACATGGCGTGTCTCCTCAAATGTGTAATCACCTGATTTTTTCTGTACAGGCTTGCTTCCATTTCTGATAGCATGTAGGTGGTGATGTAGGATCAACAACTGTTGTAGGATCAGTTTGGGATGCCTCTTGACGTTGTTTCAACTTCTTCTTCATTATCCACTCCTCAAGCAATTGATAGCCCCCACGAAACAATCTTTGGGCCAGGGTAGGTGTTCTTTGCCTAAATCGCCTGCACTTTCTTTCTTTTCTCCTATAATAAATAACACACCGTTAAATTCAGCAATAAAATAAAATGTTAATGGCAACTTAAATACTATATTCTCAACTAAAGGTAAGTGTAAACTCATTGAACTCATTCAAGCTGCTCTTTGAGTAGAAAACTTAATTTTCTATGATCTGATACTGAAAAGTAACTCAAATTGAAGTTTGTGTGCCTTTGGCTGTTGTAGTAGTAAACAGTTTTATGCCTATGTCAGTGAATTGGTTTTCCGTTATTTGAAGGTTCTTAAACCCAAAGATCGTCATCAACTGATACTTGGATGGAAATATAGAGAGCTAATAGATTTTTTCCCTCTAGAATGTCTTATATTTTTTTTTGTGATATAGAGATAAATTCTTTCAGCTTTCTAGGCCATGCATGGTTCCTAAATTGTGTATTTTTTATTCCAAGGCTTGCATGCTATGTTGCACAGAATGGTACGAGTGTTAGATATAATAGGATAGAATATGTAAATGTGATATTTTAAAAGTTAGGATACAGGTACAAGTACAACAATATATATTAAGCAAAATATAATTATATTTAATAATTTTGTATATTTTATTAATTTATTTTTTTCTCAATTTCTTTATTTTTCTTAATATAGCTGATATTTATATTAGTTTACCATTATCACTGTGTTATTACTAGTCTTTAATCTCTTGAAAAATATATTCAAAAAACATAATTACAATCAAATTTAATAATTGGATAATCAATCAAAGTCAATTACCCTATTGTTTTAATTTTCATTGCAGCACTGGGTTTTTCCTCTTTTCACACAGCTCCAAATTCCTCTGTGGAACTTCACTCACAAGAAGAGGAAGTAGTGATTGCTTTGGGAAGTGATATAGGTGATAGGCTGCATAACTTCAAGGAAGCCTTGAAATTGATGAGGAAATCGGGCATTAACATCACAAGACATGCTTGTTTGCATGAGACAGCACCGGCATATGTTACTGATCAACCTCGCTTTATCAACTCTGCAATTAGAGGTGTTACTAAACTCAGCCCACATGAATTGTTGTCTACACTCCAAAGAATTGAGAAGGACTTGGGCCGTAAAGATAGTATAAGGTATGGTCCAAGGCCAATTGACTTAGACATTTTATTCTATGGTAAATATAAAGTCAGATCTGATATCCTCACTATACCTCATGAAAGAATTTGGGAAAGGCCTTTTGTTATGGCTCCCTTGATGGATTTGTTGGGATCAGCTATAGACAGTGACACAGTTGCTGCCTGGCATTCATTTTCAGGCCATTCTGGTTGACTTTCTGGATTATGGGAAGACTTGGGAAGTGAATGCCTTATTAGAGAGGAAGGTATGTATAGGGTAATGCCTCTTGCAAATGGCTTACTTGACTGGTCGCGGAGAACTTCTATCATGGGGATCCTTCATGTGACTCCAGATAGTTTTAGTGATGGGGGAAATTTCCTGTCTGTGGAATCTGCTGCTTCTCAGGTTCGGTTAATGATTTCAGAAGGAGCAGATATGATTGATATCGGGGCTCAGAGTCTACTCGGCCGATGGCATCTAGGATCTCTGTTGAAGAAGAATTAGATAGATTAATCCCTGTCCTGGAAGCTGTAATGTCAATGCCTGAGGTAGAAGGAAAGCTCATATCTGTGGATACTTTCTACTCTAAAGTTGCTTCAGAAGCAGTGAGTAAAGGGGCTCATCTTATAAATGATGTATCTGCTGGACAGTTAGACAGTTATATGTTTAAGGTCATGGCAGATCTTGATGTTCCTTATGTTGCAATGCACATAAGGGGGGACCCATCTACAATGCAGAATAGTGAAAACCTGAAATATGATAATGTTTGTAAAGAGATATCATCAGAATTATACTCACGGGTTAGAGAGGCTGAAATGTCAGGCATCCCAGCATGGAGGATTATCATTGACCCTGGCATTGGATTCTCAAAGAAAACTGAAGACAATTTAGACATCCTCATGGGACGACCTGATATCAGAGAAGAGATTGCCACAAGAAGTTTGGCCATCTCTCATGCTTCCATGCTAATTGGACCCTCAAGAAAGAGATTTTTAGGTGAAATTTGCTCTCTTCCCTCCTCAGCTGAGAGGGATCATGCTACCATTGCTTCTGTCACAGCTGGTGTTTTGGGAGGGGCGGTTAAGATTGTTAGGGTGCATAATGTCAAAGATAATCTAGATGCCGCGAAGCTTTGTGATGCAATTCTAAAATAGAAAGGTTCTCACATGAAATCTAGACATTAAATTTATCTTTCGACACAATTTGGATTTATGCTGCAGCAGCTCTGTTAGTGTTGTTCTTTGATATGTCACGCCTACTCCAAAGTCATATGTAAAACACCACAATGCTACCAAAGCCAGAACAAAGAAGCATCAAGTACAATGGAGTATTCAATAATCAGCATACCGTTGTTCAATTCTGAATTTTATGCCTCTCTTGTATCTATGTCATTCCTTAACATGTATTTGATTCAGATTTTATTTCAACCTTTCACTTGTTGATTCACAGGTTTTGTCATATGCAATAATTGATTATCCTTGCTTATTATTGTTGACGAAGTTGTTTTATTTTAAAGAAATACTAGCAACACTTTTTCTGACACATTCTTTTTTATTGTTTGAAATTTATGTATAAATTCTAGAATACAATAACTTGAACAACCAAGAACGAATTTGAGTTGTAAAGTATTTAACACGTAAGCCTCTTCAACTGAAATGATCAAATTCCACAATGTATAAATTTGAGCACTTTTTTTTGGTGAATGTATAAATTTGGGCATTGAAACATGAACCAAAGGAATAAATGAAACAACGCAAAGTAACTTTTGCACTTCATTTCATTTAGGCATATTTATTATTTGCACAGAACACTTATATTTTACAGCTATTCTCCCACACACCATCAGAACTTGGTAATACATTCCCCAATTAATCACATAGGATGATTGGTCATTGTTATCTGGTAGTTTAATCCCAAGTAAATTCCTAACAGGTGACTTTGAAAACCACTTATTTCCAAATTGTGAGTACTTCATCACCAACATTTTGCTACAGATTACAAAACAGGGTGATTACAAAGCCCATGTAACAGACCTGGGTATAGACAAAATCCCTACATCTTCAACACGCACTTAAAAATCTGCAACAAATACCTCAAAATAAAAATAATAACTGTATTTGAACAAAAGAAACAAAAAAGGAAACATTCTCAATCACCGTCATATGCAAGAAGAAATAAACCTGAGAAAAGAAATAAAGATTACTGAACTATAAATGTAGATTGTAGAGAAATAAAAAATAAATGGAAAATTGTATTAAAAATGAGAAAAAAGAAAAGACGATTTGAAAGTAACTTACACTGCCTCGTAAGACATCTAGAGAAGATTTTGAATAGGTTTTGTTCTCAGAGTAGGCAATCAATCCATTTGACATTGACATTCTACCATAGCCTATACTGAAAAAAGAAGTAGATAATGTGTAACATCCTTAAAATATTACTTAAATAAGTATCTAATAATTCTCATTTATTTAATTGTCTTATGACACTAATCAAAAGTCAAGATAGAGATTTATAAATTTTGAAAGCTTTGATTTAGCTCCAATGAATAAATAATATCTAAACTTAATAATAATAATAATAACAACAACAACAACAACAACTGAGATTATGTAGAACGCCTTAAATAATTAGTAAATACTCTTTTAAATTTAAGAAAAATTATGTTTTATATTTAAAAAAATATTAGAAATGTATCTAAAATATAAAAATAACTTTTGGTAATTTTATGAATAAAATTAGATTTATTACAATTAATAAATTAGAATAAAGAAATATAATTAAGGGATAAATCATAGAATGGTCAAAAAATTTTAAAAAAAATAAATTTTAAGCTTAGAAAAATGATTAGAAACTTATCATGCATTTTTAGGATTTTTTTGAGAATTTTTGTAATTTAGCTTATATAAGTTTAAAGTATCCACAAGCACTTATAAAACACAATTAGAAACTCTAAATGAGCTTTAAAAATTATAGAAAAGTTACAAGAGGTTTCTTAGTGTGTCTAGACCTTACTTGAACAAAGAGAACTCAAACTGAAACCTCTGTAGCAATTTTCTAAAAATAAGTTTGTAAATAACTTATAAATTGACTTATAAAACAAATATGTAGTTTTTAGCTATGTTTACATAGAAGCCTCAGATATGTGACCAGATAGGAACTAGATTAAGTCTATTGTAACTAATCCCAACTCCCTGTATGCCTGTTGAGTCAAAATTAAAATGAACGCAGTCAAAACTTTAATAATCAGACATTTTAGTGACACATGTCAACACTTAATGGTTCAAGACTTGGTATTTTCTCTCCTACTTTCTATAAACCTGTCGACACCTTCCTTCTCCAAACCCTCATCTTTAGTTCTTTCATTCTCCTCCCAAAGCTCTCAAAAATCCAAGGTTTTCTCAAGACCCAAGTCTTCCAACTCTATTGATGACCAAGCTAAGGAGCTTGATTAGAGCATGAATGAGCAAAGCACTCTCCTCGCCTCTTGTGGACAGTCATGGATTGCTATGGGTAAAGGGGTAGATACTAGATTAATTTGATTTCAAGAATAATAATGGCATAGATGGTGATTTTGATGAATTGTATGTTGTCAATTTCATTTGTATAACTCTTGAAGATTCTAATTGTGATATGCTTACATTATTTGGCCACATAGAGCTTAGTTGGGCCTTATATGATCTTGATAATGGAATTGCTTGAAATATATGTCAATTGCTTGATTACAATGCTTAAGGATTAAATTGCAAATTGCTGAATTTTTACTGCAGTAAAATAGCCTCTATATATTTTTCACTTATAACTTCTTGTGTGGTTGAAATTTTTGTATGATTTTTGGCAGAGAGATTCCTCTATATGTATAGAATATCCTTGTAAAATTTTGTAAACTAATTCCATGTGATGAATATTTGGCGAATTTTTGATTGACCGCTGTTCTGTCAAATCTTGACAGCAACCAGCCACGAAAAACTGCTCAATTGAACCCTTAAATGACTTTAAAAAAATTAGGAAAAATTATATTTAGAAACTAGACATATTGAAGGTTAATACTAAAAAATATGGTTGGAAGAAAATTTCTTTTGCTATGCCAAAACAATCAACAAAAACAAGTTATCACAATATGGTAGAAAACAGAAAATTGGCTATGATGGAATTGGTGTTCCTAAAGTTTAACTGTGTTTTATAGTATAGGTAGGTAATTAGAATCATCAAATTAGTAATCAAAAGATAATATGGGATATAACAAGTGTAGGTTAGTGTCTTTTAATCATAATAAGCATTGGTTTGTTAATTGGCGGTAAGCTTAGGGTGAATTACATGATTTGTAACTAATTAAATGGAATGCATGATTGGGACTCTTGAGTTGGTGGACATAATGTAGTTGTTTAAACCTTAAAGTGTTAGATAGGAAATTGTGGTTTGCTATTAAGTTAGCTAAAATTATAATTAATATTTTATAATGATAACATATGTGAGAGCTTATTTGGATGTTTAATGACTTTGTCCATTAATTGGAATGAATTCAAAATAATCAAAGTTATGTGAATTGTATAACTAAGTGGTAACTAATGGGGTATTTTGATTGGGAATTAAGAAATCTAATAAGATGTGAGTTCTTGAACCAAGAAATGAGATCTTTTTGTTAATTAGCAATTAATAGCATGAATGGTTAATGATCAGTGAAATTGAATTCTAATATAGTCATTCTTTTGAAAAGCAAGTGGCAAATATAAATCTAACCTTTGGTTTTGATTGAGAATTATGAACTTGATGCTTAATTAAGTGATGTAAGAATGTATGTATTGTTTTTAGTTTTAAACTAAAGAGAAAAGTAATAAAGAAAAGGATTTTATTTGATGGCTTTGGAATAGTAGCCCATTCGGCCATTAACTCTTGTTATGTGTATTATTTTTGATTGATTTATATGGTGATGGATGTGAATTGAATAAAGAATAATAATGACTTTATTTATGAAAAGCGGAGGAAAATATGAATAATGTCATATACTTTGGTGAATTGAATTGATTAGATGATTGAATTATCAAAGCTAGCATTGAAAGTGAAAGTGCAATAGAATCAATGAAATGTGCAATAAGAATGCTATCTATGAATGGATATGTTAGACAAGTTTCCCTTTGTTGAATTGTTTTCCATATCTGTTGAGAGGTGTGATAAAATGTACCAAAACAAAGGAGGTTTTGCTAGATTTTCTAGAAAAGTATGAATGTTTGTAATTGAATATATTGTTCTTATGGATGTTCATACATCATATGCATATGTGTTGATGTTGTGAACCATGCACTGATGGCATGTGTTCTAGATGAGGAAGCCACAGTTTGGTACATCACTGGATGAAAGACAAGGAGCCATTTAGGGAGGTCTAAGGGGTAAGATATTGAGTGGTGAACGTCTTAATGATCAAGGTAGCGCTCTTGAGCCGAGATAATTACCTAACCAACTTGATAACCCTGACAATTGCTCAACATTCCAGGATTGGTGTAAGAGTATACCTTTGTTTGGATTGTAAATATCCTGAGTTGAAAGATTGCTTATTTCCTCGATGATAATGAGGATTGTACCTTGGTGTGTAAGAGGTATATGTATTCACAATCACTTTCCATGGATATTGATGAACATTGAGTGAATTATGGGCCCACATGCATTGCATTAATGAGTGTCTTAATAAAACCATGGAATTGGTGTGGTATGGATGCATCAATTTTGGATGGTAGTAACATAGACGGAATTGTAGTGCTACCATTTGGATTTATTAAGTAACTTGATAGAAATGATTGATAGATTGAAAAGAAAAATGATAGGTCAAGCATCAAATCTTTGTTTGTGTGCAGCATGGAAATAGGATGCATTATGTGTGTAAAATGACTATGATAATGTGTTATGAGTTGTGAATGTGATCTCTAGTGAATACTATGATATTTGATATATGATTTTATAGTTTATTGTATGATATGACTGTTAAAGTTTGTCATATTAGTTGTGTAATATGAACTATGGTTTGGGTGGGTCTCTGGTTTATTTGATTTCTTGGTTTCAAATTGTCTGATTCTTGTCCCTAATTAATCCATCACTTCCTTCATCTACAGATGTTTGGAACTAAAATAGGGAGTGGATTGCTTTTTGGTTTGTACGTGAACAGGTACACGATTTACAATGCGTGGTATCGGTAAAGGAAGTACATTGGTCAAAGGCACTACATGGATTTGAAGGCTTACAACCCCCACTAGGATGATATCAAAGTGGTGCAACAACAGCGTGCATGAAGATGTAAAAGACTTATTCCTTAGGAACAAGGATTTTAGAGTTTAGTCCTACCATACGAGATGCTGAAAAAGTCTAGTGTGGTGTCAAGGCTAATATTCCTCTAAGATTAGAATGATAATACTCTAATATGGAGGAGTATCCAGTTGTGTAGTAAAACTATGCTATAGTGTCATTATAATATAATATAAACCCTTTTCATGTCAATAATATATAACTGCACATTTGTATGTTCTTATAATTTTAAATTGCATGTCATTTTCATTGGTATTTGTATCATGGCATTTTGTTAATAGTTTATTAGTAAAAACCCTTACTTCATTTTACAAAGGAAAATATTTTATGTTCTATATTACATTAAACTTTCATTTTAAAAGCTAAAAAAAGAAAAGAAAACTACCATAATTTCTACTACTGAGCTATTAGAGATCAAATTTGAGTTATTTGTTCACAGTTAGGGATATTACATAATGAGTGGATAATTTTGTTGATTTGTGGTTAAGTCTAGAAAAATGGAGAGTAATGGGTGGTTTTCGTTTACATTATTATCATTGTATTTTGCTTAAAGTTTCTTAGAAAACAAAATACATGAATAACAAACTATCAAAAGGCTTGATATCCTTGTGTTATTTAGTTAGGCTAAACATACCCTTAAGAGTGCTACAACCATATAAGAGGGAGAAAAAAAATCCGCACCCCAATCTATTAAAGCACCTTCACATTCGCAAATCTACAAAACAAAATAATAAGGAAATATGACAAGATCTTATTATAGAAACATAAATTGGGGCAAAAAAAAATAAAAAAGCAAAAGCCAAACCCTAACACATGATGGAGGTGAACAAACTAAAGAGAGGAAGTGAGAAATGCCTATTTCAAAATAGAGATCGATAGCGATTTGAGGTAGAGGAGGGGACAAATTGCAGGGAAGGAGCACGTTCACGATTCACGAATTAGGGTCCTATTATGTAGCACAAGAAAGACCAATAGAGCAAGAAAAAAAAATTCTCAAAAGAAAAGGAAGAACCTAGTGCTTCAAGTTTGAGAGGGAGTCTTGTCTTCTTTAAAAAAAAAAAAAAAGGCTCTCTTGTTCAAGAAAGATCCATAGTTGCATCTAGTTGAAACCATGCTTCTTTTTTCCTTCTTTCTACTTGCTATTTGTGTTTCTTTTTGGCTACAACCACAGAGAGAAAGAAAATGAAACAGAGAGAAGAGATAAGGGGGAGCCTGTTTGTTTGCAAGTGGAAAAAAAAAAACATGAATGTTAGGTTGGCAAGTGAGAAAGATGGTGGTTTTGAGAGTAAGAGAGATAACTGTACAGAGAGAGGCGAATGAAAAGGTTAACCATACAAATGTTAAATTTGAGGGTGTGTAGTTACCTTTATATATCAGTTTAATTTTTTTGTGTTTCTTTTTTCCATTTTATCCTTTAACTGATAGAAATATTACAGTTGCACTTGAAAGAGAATAAAGGGGGCAAAAATGTTTATGTAAAAGTGGAGACCAAATTTTTTTTCAAAAGAGGTATCGCCTTTATATAATGATATAGATTATTATCATTATTATTATTACTATTATTGTTGTTGTTGTTGTTGTTATTGTTATTATTATTTTCATTATTGTTATTGTTATTGTTATTATTATTATTGTTGTTGTCGTTGTTGTTGTTATTGTTATTATTGCTACTACTGTTATTGTTATTATTATTGTTGTTATTATTATTGTTATTGTTATTATTATTATGATTATGATTATTATTATTGTTGTTGTTGTTATTATTATTGTTGTTGTTGTTATTGTTATTATTATGATTATTATTATTATTGTTGTTGTTGTTATTATTATTATTATTATTATTAGCGGTGACCATGTGAATTATCTGCAACACGAATCACTACATCACTACCTTTTGCGTGTAAATAATCAATAATTTATTTTAACATCACAAAATAATAATAATAATTTTTAATAATAATTTTCAATAAAGCGAGATGTGATATTCGCATAGAGCTAAGTAGTGCCTAACGTAGTTCTAAAACAAAAAAATTCAAATCACCAAATAAAAATGTGCCACTCTAGTCCCATAATTGTTTTATTAGATTCAAAAATAAATATTAAAAAATGTAGAATGGTACTTACATAATTTTTTTGTTTTTAATAAATATTAACAAATGATAAAGAATATGCTATTAGTATTCTTTTTCTAATTTATTTTTCTTATATAAAAGTTAGAAATTTATTTATATAACTTTTCTTAAATAATAGGGAAACTATATTTATATAACTCGCCTCACTATTCTTGAGATTTTCATGTTAATGATAAATTATTTTTTATAACTGATAAAAATATTTATTTATTGAACTGAATCAATGTCTATTTTAACTTTATTAATCATGGTTGTATTTAGGTTGAAACATAAAAGGAAAATAAAATTGATATAAATCATAAATGTCAAAAAGAAAGGAAAAAGTATTTAAATCCTATAAAAGTTAGTTTATAATTCATTAATTAAAGTTAACCTTGGGAAATGAAAATGATAACGTGAATGGTGAACTACAGGCTACAGCAGTGCTGGTTTTGAAGATCAGTTTAACTACAGGCTACAGCGACTTGGCTCATATATTTGTGGGTTGGCCCCCTTAAGCCCTGTCTCAACACCCGACAAATAAATTAACAACTCTAGTACACCAAATACAAGTTGCTTGGAAATGAGATCGCCTTCCATCTCTTGACAATATAGAGTTACTATAGCATAGGAGAAGTGTGTTATGGTCCAAGTGTCATCTCACCGTATGATTCATCGTGACTTTTGGAAAGCTCATATGTCAATGATGATCACAAACCCCTCTGTCCAATCTTTGAGATACCAAACGGCCTTGAACACTAGGCATAGCAAAAAATCCCTGAATCCACTGGGACCAGCCAAAACCCACCTCAACTTTGATGGAGAGAAACTTATTTGACTGAATTCAAGTTTAGGTTTTCCCCAATTTTTTGAAGTGAGGACAGGGACAGGGACATCAATACCCGCCAGGTCCTGTCCTCAAACCCGCCTTGATAATGTAAAAATACAAAATTACCCTTATTAAATCAAACATATCACAACAATAGCATTAGGTTAGGGCTACTATTCTGTCTAATCATTCATTGTTTCCCTGAAACATTCCCCTAGCCGTTACTGTGCTGGTGAGTCTTCTTCCTATCTTTTCCAACACTCTACATTTTCACTTTGCTACATAGTTGTTTTGATTTTGTTGTTCATAAATTGTGTAGACATAAGTGTGATAACTATAGTCCTATAAATGAGTTCTTCCACCTGTTTCACTTGACATCTTTTGGAGTTTGCAATTCTAAATTGCATAAAAATTTGGAAAAGTTGATTATGGAAATGGCCATTATAAATTTAATTGACTACTGCATTGTTGGATTCCAAATAGAAAATGTGGTACGATTGTTAGTTTATACCAATTATAATCCTCGGTGCTTGAATTCAATCTCTTCCTTCACATAGCGAAATCAAATTTCAACCCCATAGATTGAGGTCAGGGTTATGGGTATATTGGGGAGTCCAGGCAGGGGCAGGGAAGGAAAAATCTGTCCCTACCCCATTGTCATGCCTATCCAAACACCTCTTTTGCCGTGTATTTTTGTTGCTAAACAATTCCATATCTATAGGATCGAGTTGTTTAGACCTACAACAAACATGTCAGTTCTAGTTCTTTGAAAGAAAAAATCCTCAAATTAAGGGGTTTTGGGTTGTCCAAGAATAGCAGCCTATTTGGAGCTATGACTTCCACATTCATGGACGTCATGATGCCTTGTGCATGGGCAAATCCACTTGGTTGTGATACTAGTGTTTTAACCTTCTCCATACCCATCTCTTCTTTATTGTCCTCTTCACTACTTCTTGCCTTATCGTTGACTTATGTAAGGTATAAGGTCTTCGATAAAGATTCAAGAATAGGGATATGCACCAAAACCATAGCTATATTCTTATGCACTGTTTTTGAGTCATTTTTGCAACATTTTGGTAAGGGTGTTTTGGGGTCAATAATTTTTTGAGGATCATTTTACACCTTGACATGCTCCTAATTTTTCGTAACAACCATATTCTTAGCTTTCAAATTAGACGGCCCTACGTGTCTTTCTCCCTCCTCCATATTATTTACAATATGGAATTTATTTACTCTTAATTTTTCCTATTATTTCTCCCCCCATCATTAGCTCTTTTAATATTACTACCCTTTATCTGGCACAATTTTTGTGGTTGTTTCCTTTTTGTAACGACAAGCCAATCCCCATACAAATCCTCCCTCCTATTAATCTTGTTTCCATTATTGATCACATGAGCCCTATGGTTAGCATGTGCAGTATTGACATGCACCCACCCTATATCGTTGTCAGTTGCATATGAACTTGTTTGAATAGCCTAGTCAAACCCCCTCTCATGTTCGTGTGTCTAACACAACCAAACCGTACGTACTAGCCAGTTTCACCTCCAAGACTTAATACTTAGAGGACTATTGACCATACCAGTCAAGTGACTCAGAGTGTTTCTGACCGTCTTCAACTATTAGGCTCAACACTCAAGGGACTGTGATCCATACCCACCAAAGACTAACTTTACGGTTAGTCTAGCATTTAACACAACCATTCCATTGAAGGAGTCATTTATTAAGAAAAATGGCTCCTTCATTAAGGTATCACATTGACTTTCCTTGATTACCTATTAAGTCATTGTGGTCATTATACGATGACATACCGCATCAATTGTCCAATAGACCTGTTAAATAGGTCCCAAGAACCATATCGAGAGGCAAGCAATTCAAGCAAAAAGACTAATCTTCTACATCAAGATTGAGAATATTCTAGTGAGAACAAGTTCAATTATCATCCAACTAATCTTTGAAGCATAATTTTGCTTCCGTTAGGACAGGTTAGAAGTATACTTCTATTATCTAGAGAAGCATTAAGGCTATACAACACATGAAGGATGGGTTCAATGTTCATCTTGGTTCAGCTAATTCTTCTTTCTGGTTTCAGTACTAGATGTGCATTAGGGAAACTAGTAGACTTTATACAATAGTCGTAGGCAAGGCTATCCACAAATCTGCCAAACTGGATTAAGCCTAGATCATTTCAGTTAGTATATTTCACGTTTTGATGGTTGGCATTGGCTGGGAAGTAGAGTGGGGATTTATTCAGCATCTACATAATATAGTTGGCTCATCAAAGTAAATTTCCTTTTGCTGGAGAACAATGTTGAAATTGGCTTTAGAAGTTACAAGACTAGAGAAGTTCTACTTTGGTCGATATTTAATTAGGCATTTTTATCTTAGATGTGTATAAATGTCACTTAGAACCACTCTTACCTTTTATAATAAGAAGAAAAACTCAAGCATGTTGTAAGGTACATAACAATTTAGCTTACTCATTTCTAGCAAATTAAGTATTCTTCCAAGTAACATTGAATCTTACGATACTTCGACAGGTGAATGCACAATGTTCCCTCTATTTTAGGTCTTAGGAGGATCAAATGTAAAAGACCAACCATATAACAAACAAACAGAACTACAAGGATTTAATGTTATTAGAACACTTTGAATAACTTGTATTTCCTAATCAAAGCAAATATATGAGAAATAAATCATTAGTTTGGACTTTAGATCAACAAACCATTTAAACATTTGAAGAAGGCCAATACTTACATAATAATTTTCAGGATAGTCAAATGCGATTATTTTCATAACACAAGTGAAGCAAAGGAATGTGAAAACCTATGATTTCATCTCAAGTGAGTCCCCTAGCTACTATTTCAGAAAATATAGAAACATCACGACGCCAAAAATTATTATGGATCGTGCTTATTTTGCTAATAGATAGCACTTATAAAGTGCTCTCTATTTAGACGTTGTATATTTAAAAATAGCACTTTAAAAAAGTGCTGTATATTGACGAGAAGATAGATAGCGCTTGTTTGAAAAAGCGTTGTATATTAACACGAATATAGATAGCTCTTTTTTAGAAAAGCACTGTATATTGACTAGAAGATATAAAGCGTTTGTTCAAGGAAGTGTTGTATATTGTGTATAATATAAAGTGTTTCCTAGAATAAGCGCTATCTATGTAATTGTTTTTTTTTTACATAAATTTGATTAATTCATTCTCATTTTTTTCAAACCTACACAAACAAAAATAGTCTAAGAATCCAAGCTGTAGAGAAACATTCCATCACAATACAAAAGGCATAATGTAATGTACTACCAAGCAATCCAAACATTCAATGTAAAATTACTGCAGAAACAAAGTACATTGTTGATTTAATTTCTAAAAAATATGACAAGTATTCAAACAACAGGATCTTCTAATATAATTGCGGATAGATAATTTATACGAGGATAAGCAGCTCTCTCATCCAGCTGGTTTTGGGCCTATATTAGCATCTTCAACAAGGTTGGAAGTTTTGGGTCTGCCTAAAAAATATCGATCAATGTTACCAAATTTTAGATCATAACATTAGCGAATTTTTCAGATAATGAAATAGAGCAAAGTACGAAGTTTTTAAACAGTTTAGAAACAACAAACCATATTAATGGAACACTGGAACATAATAGAAATACAAGTGAAAGGAGAGAACCCAACTAGCAACAATTTTAACCCAGAAAAAATAAATAAACATCAATCATTTCAGCATACATGCATAAATACAATGTATTACATTGAAAATTCTTCTACATGCAAGCTGAAGGATCCATCACTTATAAGGCAAAGCAACAAAACACTCACATCAGCTAATGTAATTGATAAGGATATATTTTCATTAATTCTACACAAACAGCTTCATCAAATGCTCTATAAAAAAATACTATATACAAGTGTAACATTGTAAACCACGAGAAGTTTTATATAGCTTTTAGAAAATAGACAAAGTTTTGTATAGTAAATGCAGGATAAAGACGAGGTTGAAGTGATTCACTCATTAATTTAAAAATATTGTATAACAAATTACTTTTTTTAATATTCTATTTAAAACTTAACGTTGTTCATTAATATGATAGTGTTTTGCTATGATAACATGTAAATTATTATGATAAGATTCATGATTATTTATATATAATTTATCATTTTAAATTTTAAAAGTATGATATTATCATAACAGTAAATAGCATAAAAAATTATATTCTTTTGATTGCATTAACATAAAATTAAATCTGAATAAATATTTTATTATTAAGCATCTGTTTATATAGCATTTTATTCACAAGTTGACTTCCTGAAACATGTATATTGGACATGGTCGAAAACCTTTTTTTCCTCCTAATAAATGTGGCGTAGAAATTGAAACTGTAATACAAATAAAAGCTCAACTAGTAAGCAAATGTAAGGTAGATAAATTACTAAATACTAAGGTAGGCAGAAATTCGTTTTTGCTATTAATTCCATATAAGTTGTTGCTTGCCGTTAACTGCCCAAAGTGATCGAACAAACTTGACTACTTGTAGCTTAGTAGTATAGGGCGGTAGTAGCCCTCAAACATGAGCTGTGGGGGCTTTTAACTAACGCCATTTTGAATAAAAGTAAATAAATATGTATAATTTGGAATAGAATTGACCTTACAACACATTTGAGTAGAATTAAAAAAAAATAGTAAATTTTACAGAGTAAAAGAATTTATATTAAAATTTATCACAATTTATAATACCATACTGTATACCTAGTTTTATTCAAAACACTGTTTATTATAGCTTATGCATTTGTTGTTTTTATCCCCCCCCAACACCAAATTTATTGTTCTTTTCCTAATTGATTCATCATTATACTAATCTTCACAAATAAATTTGGCAATGTGTTATCAACTGAATTGAAGAAGTGCACAAAAACTAAGTGGCCATCTATTAAGACCCTATTTGGTAAGCATGTATTCATTGTTATATGCCTTTTACCCACTATACTTGTTGATTGTTGATTTGCTTAAGATCTAGTGGTTCACTTCACTTATAAGTAATGCTGTGATACCAAATATATCCATCATAGAACTATACATCCTTCTTCATGGCATTACAGGGTAGTTTCTCACATCTCTGAAATTTTAGAATATTAAAACTCTTATCTAGTGATAATTTAAAAATTATGTTAATGCTAATAAACTATAACTGAAAGATTTGTTGGTAAGGTTGTCTCAAGTACTAGATAAAAAATTCCTGGAAAAACATTGAAAATATGCATTATATTTGCATAAGGCAACACTAATTGGATCTGGATTAGAGATAAAAGTATGCTGAACTATTGAAAGTGGAAATCCATGTTGCTTAGTACAATAAATCTATGTTATTGATGATTAACAGCTCAACTTCAAGAGCAAAAATAAAGATATCTTTAGTGTCACATAGACTACAGCTACTTAACATTGAGGCACAAAAGGTTGAAAATTTTAATTGTCTTGTGGTTGATAAGTTGGGCTAATTACATGCTACAGATGATGAATTGGCTATAGCTACCAATACATAGTCAAATTAGTCCCAAAAAGATACTATATCAGTCAGAATAGTCCTTAAATGATGATAATTACACTAATGATTCCCTATATGCATTTAGTTGGTCAAATTAGTGCATAAATGGGCTTATCATGCTTGATGTGGGGACTAATTTGGTTCCCAAGGTTTATGATGTAGGGATTAATTTGACTGCAAAAATGCACATTCAAGAATCTTGGGCGTAATTTCTACCATGGAGGGACTAATTTGACTATATATTCAATGAAGTGGTTTTACTACTTGGATATGGGAGGAATCAACCATCCCAATGTGATTAAGGCAGTCTCTTGTGCCTCAGCTGGCTTGTGCCAAAAGGCGGGTTTAAACTAATAATGGCAATATATCATAATAACGTAAAAGTTTAACTTGGTTAATCAATATGCAAATTGAGAAAGAACACTTCTTCACCAATAACTCATACTAAATTGTCATTTTCTCAAAGAAAAATATGTCTACACCAATAACTCATACTTGGTCTGTAATGTGGTGATTAACAAATAGAAAAAATGTGGTGATTCACAAATAACTGCAGCCACAAGATGGCCAAGAAATGTGGTCATTCACAAATTTACAGAGTGACTCTTGGGCTTAAAACGGTTCCCAATTGCTCCCAATGTGGCACGACTTTCCTAGTCTTGAGATAGAAATCATTTAATAATATTGAAATAATCAGAACAGAGTTAATATCTATACTTGCTCCAATTGACCTAGACTTAATTCATTTAAAAAAAATCCTTATTCTCATAAGTCATAATTGGATGTATTTATTGTCAAGGTCATAGAATTAGATAGACCTTATATGCATGAAAAACAGTAAAAAAAAAAAAAAAGATAACTAAAAGTTTCTAGCATCATAAACCTGGAAACCAGTGACACCAACTATGTCACAACGCTTCACATTAGAATGGAATTTGGAAAATTTAGCCTCATCCAAGTCCAATTTACTGCATTGCAGAGAATATCAGTTATTTCATCTGTCCTACTAAAATCAAATAGGATAAAAGAAAAGAAAACATAGGTTCTACAATAAGTAAAAGACACCATTATGAAAGAATTAAAAATACTAAAAACTATCTTCATAAATTGAAAATACAAACAGCTACATCCAAGCCAAACACCAAAGTAACAAGAAATGCAACAGAACTTGACATTATAACAAGGAGTTCCATAGAATATGGCATTATAAAGTAACCTCTTAAAGTTACCGTTTCCAAATTTGAATTATTACCACTAAATATTTATTGTTACTAGATCGTCAACCTGTTACTAGATCAAAGCAGAATAGTATTGCAAGGAAAGCCGCTTAGAAAACTCAATCTGTCCACAGTGAAGATGGAAGATCTCATTTTCAGAACAAGAAAAGGCAGGCAAGGGACTTATGTATTAGTCCTCATGGCACTCCAGCATCCATAGTTACTGAAGGTGTGGAATCAACAACATCAACAGATATAGTCAAGTTTGAAGCTTGAAGCCACTACCTACACTTGAGCCAATAAACAATAGAACTAAAAAAATCAAAAGAAAACTAACTAGAAACTGGAAAATACAATTATCGCACTAGAATTAAATACAATTAATTGTTAATGAAACTGAAAAAAAAAACACAAATTAGATTCCATAAATCCAATTAAAATTTCATCAAATTTATCATTAATCCTTTGACTCAAGCTAAACAAGCATTATTACTAATGAAAAAAGTAAAAAATTCTAGAAAGCATGAACAACATCAAGCAATGGCAAAATCAAGTCTACAAACACAGGTGAAACATTCAACTTGATGCCAACAAATCCTATCATTAACTCTTAATTGAGTATCAGCTTCGATTAGCTTATATACCCCACTTAAATCTATACACACCCTCGATTAGAACAGAACGTTCACATATTAGGACTAACAGAGGGAGTTACACGACAGCCTGCACCAATATTGTGGCAACTCCTAACCAAGAGGTTGAAACTGGGGGTTTCATCTTTTATGTATTCAAAGATTTTCCAGAACACTAGAATAGTACTTACACATATAACGACTAATTAAATGACACCCGGCTAAGACCAGACAAATTTTAGGCCCTAGCAAATTAAAAGGAGAAACGAAGCAGTGAAACATCGGCAAAAAGTAAGAATAACACCATACCTTGACTAATTTCCTTCTCTTTCGCCTAGCATATCTTCTACAGTCTTGATGAATTTTTTGTCAACCTGTAAGAAGGAAATATCAGAAATCAAACTACCAAAGCTATGGAATTTTATTAGTTGCAATAAGCATATGCAGGTTACTGCAAAGCAGTAAGAAACAGTCAGGTTAAGACAAAACAAAAACCATATATTCTCACAAAGGGGAAAACAAACACTTCACCAAGTCAAACAAGAATATTAGAGTAAAGGTTACCGAAGCAGAGGCGTTTCAGGAGCGTGGTACCGTCAGGGTTTGGAGCATGAGAGAATGGTGACGATGCCTTCGCGGTGGCAACAGAGTCACAGTGACTGTGGCAATCATAGAATATAGAGAGAATGAGAAAGAACAAAAGATAGACAAAGAGAGAGAGAGAGCGACAGAGAGTACAAAAGAAAGGCTTACCTCACAGTAGCAAGCACACTAACCTCCGCTTAAACAAATGGCGAAGAAACCCTAAGCAACAAAAGAAATTTGAATATCGATCCTTCACGATCCGTTGAAACTAAAAACAGAGAGTAGGGAGGACCTTGGTGGAGATGATAGAAGGAACCCTAAGCCTTGGCAGAGAGTCGAAGACGCAGTGGGAAAATGAGTCTAGACAAAGTGGGAGAGGCAGATGCGAGGGAAAGAGCGAAAGGTAAATTTTTTTGGAAAAATGAAGGCGCTTACTTCATTTAAGCGCTCTGTAAGAGACTATACAACACTTATTTAAATAAGTGTCCTAAAAAGTTTTTATTTTTAAGAAAATAAATTAAAATATTATAGTAAAGCACTTATTTAATTAAGTGCTCTATATTTTATCTTGTATATAGGACGTTTGTTTAAAGAAGTGCTATTTATTTATTTCATGTTTTTTATTTAGCACTTTTTTATTAAAGCACTGTATAATCTCACTTTTGGCGTAGTGCATGTCATGCCATTGCCATACATCAGATCAGATTTCAGATTTGTCTCATATCACAGATGAGCTAAACAAACAATAAAATGCAATGCTTCCTGACCAAGGCAGAAAGAAATATAAGTTTTAGAGAACAAGTTTTTAAAACTTGGAAACTTTTATTATTTGATTGGAAACAACACATAAAAATACGACTATAACCTATAACCGGGGGACGTTACAGGAATAACATAATCAATAATAAGTTATTGGTTATTGTGTTGAATCTGCTTCCGCCTTTGCCATAGGATCATCCTTGATCTCAATTTCCTCTTCTTTTTCTCCTTCTCGCCGTTGGGCCACTTGTTTCCTGGGCAAGTCCTCAGCAGCCTGCATTGCGGCTTGATTCTCCGCTTCAATACGTTGCATTTCCTCTTCTAGCTGCTGCCGCTCAAACCAAACATCAGTGTAACACCCTCGTTTTTATTAAATGTTTGGATAATTAATTAATTAAAAATTTATTTTTTTAAAGAAAATACATGTAATGTGGTTCGACCACATTGATCCAAACCAGCAACCACAATTTAGTCTAACACTGGTTAAATATCAACACTTTGATTTAAATTAATTACATAAATAATTAATAAGGAAGATTCCAAGAATATGGTTCGGTCACATTGCTTATATTATCTGCCACGATTGCTTTTACTATGGATAAATACAAACATTTTCTTTTATAATAAAATAATTTAAAAAGTTATGAGAAATTACCTGGATGAAGATCGACCACTTGCCTAAGATGATTACCGAGAATTTAGTCAACAATAGGATAATCATAACCAATTTTGAATTAACTTAAATTATAAAAATTATCAATAATTAATTTAAATATTTTTTTATATCAGATAATTTAATAAATTACGTGAATTTACTGCAGCCACATCATACATTTGCTAGCAGATAAGATTTTCGGATAACAAGAAGCAATAGCCATTTAAAATTAATTCTTTTACATTAAAATTATTACCATAAATTTATTTAACATATGTAATAATAAAAACACAACATTTTTACTCTCACTTACTCTCAGCTGTCGAAACACTCTCAGCTGCCAAAACACAATAGCTTTTCTCCCTCTCCTCTTCTCATATTTCTACATGTCTATCTCTCCCAAACCAACTCACACCAATCAATAAAATTTATAATATAGCCTTCTACTACCATAGTTCATCAAGGAAGCAAGCAAGGAGCAAGCATCTCAACACTCCTACTCTCTTCTTTTGTCACTTGCTAAGGTATGGGGGGAGTGGAGTCTTAATTTTATGGTCACTCACATGGGTTCATGGATGGATTTGTTTCCCAAAATCCATATTTAGATTCAGTTATTTAAATTTTTATATATTCTGTTAGTTTGATTTGGTTATTATCATAATTTGATTGCTGTTTCTATATATTTGTGGTGATCAAAGTTAGTATCATATGAGTTATCATAGTTGCTTGGTAGTTTGGTGATCAAGTAAAAATTTTAATAGGTTAATGTTACTCAAAAAACAAATTTTATTTGGTAAAAATTAGTTATTTGATCTTTATCTGATTAAGTTGTCAATTCTAATTGGTTAACTCGTTTTATTCGGTTAAAGAATTGAATAAAACTGATTTATATACTTCAAGTAGTTTATTAGATAAATTAAACAGTTAGTTTCATTTGGAAATAAATTTAATTGATCCATTAAATAGGCAACAGATTTCAATCGGTCTATTAGGCTTAAATAAAAATTTTAATCGGTTTAAAATAATTATTATAGGGTTTAAATAGTTTAAATAAATTTAATTGATTACAATATGATTTAATTTAATAGAAATTTTAGTACCAATAAAATAAATTAATTCGGTCAGAATAATTAAGTTAGGTATATTAAGAAGACTAAACTGTCATAATTTATTAAGGAAATAAAATTAGTATTCTGTTAGTAATTGAGTAATTAATATTCTGATTCTAAATAATACTGTTATTATTATACATAAAATCGTTATTAATGTATAAGTATTTACTGATATTTTGTTTTAAATACTTAATTTTACACACACACACACATATACATACATATATATGTATGTATTACATATTCTGTTTAAATACTTATTAATATAAAATTTTGTTTACTGATTTGAAATAATAAATTTTCAAAATATGTATATATTTATTAATAACTAGATTTGATTCAGATTAACTATGTTGGAACAATTGAAAAGTTTCGGTATCCTATGTAAATTTTTTTAAAAATGAAAAATTTATAAATATAAGTGTTAAATAATATTTAGAAATTTTAAGATGAAGTAAAAGGAGAATTTAGTAAAAAGATAATTAATTCTAATTTTTTCAACTAAAATAAATAACGTAAATAAATTTATTATCTATATGAAAGTGATACAATACCTCTGGATAGGTATTGGTGCTGAGATTTAGTTTTATTAAAAAAATAGAGACGGTAAAGAATACTATCTGTTAACCATGGCATGTCATGGAAGTCATATATATAGTGAAGTATATGCTTTGTGAGTCATGCATGAGCTTTTGAGTCTAAGAAACATGATGGTTGCGAGTAAAGCATGCAATGAATACATGTGATCTGTTGAGATGGGAATAACAATTTGGTACATTGCGGAATGTATGCAGGGACCTAAAAGGGTTTTGAGGGTACAATATTAAGTAGTGAAGTCTCAATGGCTAGGTTAGTGACCGTGAGCTGGGATCTTTACAGAGAACAAGTTTGATAACCCTGACAACTGCTGAGTCATCGCTAGGATTGGTAGAGAGTATGCCCCCAGGATTTGGCCAGTTGGTCGTTTCTCGAGAATATGATGATCATGATGATGATCGTACCAAGTAGGGGAAATGTACTCCTAATTGTTTCCCAAAACTAGAAATTGGTTGATGATAATGATGTTCATTTGTTGAGATATGGATCCATATGAGTATTGAGTTCTAAGAGTTGCATGAAACTTAGGTCGAAATCTTAGGAACCTTGCATTCATTATTTTGTGTTTAGTTAATTTATGTGTGACTGTCGTAAGAAATCCTACAAACCTTATGTGAAAGTGATTGAGGAATCAAATACCTCTCTCCTTTTATCTTTTTGTTTGTATATGTTTGTGGTACGACGTTGCTGTTGGCAGTTGACACAGATGGATGATGTAGATGATGCTGACAACGAAGACATTGAGACTAGAAAGGACACATCTAAAATTACTTTAGAGGGACAACTGTTGCTACCTATCGTAGTTAAGTTTGTAATGATGATAGGTTGGTTGGGTTTATAGATCATAGGTAGTACTACTACTGCTTTGACTTAGGCAATGTTTTTAAAACTGGACCGGTCATTGAACCGGTCAAGGCACTGGTTCAAGATTCAATGGTTCAACCGAGGTTAAATCATGGTCAAACCGGTATTAATAAAATAATAATAATAATAATAAAATAATATTAAAAAAGCATAATATCATAATTTTGTAATATTAAAAAATTAAAAATAAAACATAATTTTATAGGTTCTTTACATTTACAATACCTATAAGTGCAAATCAAATATGTTATGATACTTAAGTATAAGTTTTAACTATACACATCAACATTTATTAATAAAAACAAGTTTATATTTAAAATAAAAAGAAAATGATAAATACTTTAGGTTGGTTTTTATTTTTTTTAAAAAAATCAAAATAATGTTGTATTAAACATTTTTCTTTGACCTGCTATGAACTGGTTTTTAGCCGATTTTTGATCGGTTTTGACCAGTTTTACCGGTTTTTGACCGGTTTTCCAGTTCTTTGACCGGTTTTTTTTCAGGTCGGTTCTATGGTTTATTTGAACCGGTCAGGTGACCAGTTCACCGGTTTTTCGGTCCAACCGTCCCGTCCAGTCCGGTTTTCAAAACAATGGACTTAGGTCCTTGTAGTTTGATAAGAGATAGTCAAGATCTTTTGATTCTAAATTTATTTCATAATAATAGTTATGACACTTTATTATTTTGGATGGTTATAATCATATTAATAATAGTGATGTATGTTCAATTTTGATGTATGATTTCTGTATATGTCATTTATGTTTATTTGATTGAGTCATTTTTAATTTCATCAATTATGATAAAAAAATTACTCTCATTTTTTAATAAATGAATAAAATAGTTTTAAATAAAATTAGTTAAATAAAAATAAATTAAATTAACATTGGAAAAAGTGTCAATGTGATTGGGTGTCACAATCAGCATCAGTCCAAACTGAAAAATTAGGAACACAAAGAATCCATCACAAAGGATAAAATTGGATCCAGAAAGTCCAAATCATTTTGTTTAAAGCTAATCCACACAATAAGTGTGTATATTAATAAATACTAAACAATCCACTATAGCAGTTAAGAAACACACAACTCATTGCATTAGCAGTACATTCTGCCTCATCACAAATGAAAGAACTAATTAACTTTCTGTGCAAGGCAAAAGAGATTTTATAACAACAATAGGTTTGCTAGAATAAAGTTGAGAATCCACAATAAGTGTCATAATAAGAAGGCAGTTTAGACAACATAATTGATATCTGCCTACAGTACAACAATTTATTTCTTTCTCTTCCTCTCGTGAGAAGGCATTGCAAAATCCATTATACTGTGGCTAAATGAATATCTCAAGGCCTATGAAATAATGGAGAAATAAATCGTTCATGTCAATTGAATAGGGACATTTAGAAGAACTTCAAGGAAACTTTTTTGAATTTGTTTATAAACTCCTTATTTGAATAAGTATATAATTAAGTCGCCCTAAATTCATAGCAGATGATCATGAAATTGACATATCCGAGCCTAGTTGACAAACAGTCAATCACCCCCTATAGCATAACTACAACAAGCGCCTCAAATAAGCTCAGTGACAGAAAACTAAACACATATTCAATCGCAGCCAGCAAATAAACAAAACACAATCTGAGCGGCCCAGCCCTGATCGCCACCCTTAATTTATGCATTCGGGAAGGGCATAATTTACAGTGAGAATACGTCCGTAGAACTCAGCACCGTCCATATTGTCCATGGCAGCAGCAGCGTCTTCCTTATCGAGGAAGGTGACGAAGCCAAAGGAACGGTGTTTCTGGGTGGCCTGATCCAAGGGAGTCTTCACGTCCTTGATGTCCCCGAACGGAATGAACGCTGCATGGAGGATTGAATCATCCACCTCCTCCGATAACCCTCCCACATACAATGTGTTCTTCTGCCCTGCTTGCATCATCGCCATTGTTAGGGTCGTACTGAGGACTCCGACTCTGTCTGTGGGGAACGTACTACTAGCGCCACACACTCACACTTGAGACATGTATTTATGTATTTTCAACTGGTCATGAGCGGGGTTGGGATATAGATGAAAACAAAATAAACAAAAAGAAAATTAAGTTCAGTAATATGAATCCAATAAAAAAAGAGGAAATACTTTCTTGGTAGGTAAAAAAATAAGGAAATATATTTAAATTTTGAATTTTATTCAAAAATCTATTTTATTAAATATTTTCCATCTATTTTATTTCGCATTCCACCTATTTCATTATACATGAGAAGATTCAGCAAATCTCTCTTACTTTCAACAAGTCTTTTTATCCGAGCCATGCACTAACCAAATTTTTTATATGTCCATATTAGACTGCTAATGAGATTTTGGGACTAGACTTAATTCTTCACAAAATATATAGTAAATATAAAAGAAAAAGAAAAATGTTGACGCATATTATTATTAAATAATTTTTATTAATTTAATGAGTTTTATAATTTTTTAAAAATTAAAATATCAAATATGAATAAGATAAAAAAAAGCAACAGGTAACATATATTATCATTAAAATAATTTTATTAATTTAATGAATTTTATAATTTTTTACAAATTAAAAATATCAAATACATGTTTTATATTTTAATTTCTTTTTACAACAAATAAAATAATTTTATAATTTTAAAAAAATAAATCTTTCAAATATATAATGTTGTTATTTAAATATATTGTTGCAGTTGAAATAAAATATAACATAATAAACTATATCCATTTAATTTATTAAGAATTTGAATTCAAAATTCAAAAATAAAAGTTAAGAATAATATATCTTATTGTTTCACAAAAATAAAATAAGACATTAAATGTTTATCAAAATATACTCTCATTAATTTAACATATGAAAATGGATTAAATAATTTTTTTACTAATATCTTTAAGTATTTATTAGTTAATTTATTAAATTTTTGCTTTTTATAAATATCAAATTAATTTTAAAAATAAAATTATTTTGCAACCTGTAAAATATTAAACATTTTTATTTATTTAAGTTATATAATTTTATTTCCTCAACTAATATTCTAAAAATACTTGTTGACAATATATTTTTTAATTAGCTTTGGAGTCATAAATTGCCATTATTGATTTGAATTATGAAATAATGCTCTTTAAATGTACATATGAAACAAATGAATATTGTATTTTCACCACCTATTCTAAATATTTTATTATTAATTATTAAATATTTTATTTCCATTTTCTAAAAATCTGTATTCATTGGCTGATTGACTATTAAAGGGTGAAAAAAAAAATTATTTCCATTTTTCTAAATTCTGTATTTATTGATTGGTTGACTATTAAGGAGTGAAATTTCTTTAAATATTCTATATTTATTATTTATTTTTTAATTCTGTATTTATTTTATAAAAAATATTTATATTTATCTTTATATATATATAAAAGAATGGTTGTTTGAACCATTGTTCCCACCCAAAATAGCGGTATAAAAGGAATTTAAACTTTTGCATTCAATAGGGTTATTATATTTTTCCTTTTATATTTTAATAAAAAACTAAAATAATTATTTTCAGAAGGTGGGTTTTGAGAATTAATGAGTTTTTAATAGTTATATTTACTATGCATATTTAATATTTGAATTTGAATTTTAAATTTAAATATTTTTTCCACACTATCACATTTATTTTTTTAATTATGCAATTTTCGTGCCTAAATGAAGGGCATTTGGTAAATTTATTTTATTTAGGTTTAATTATACTTTTTGTCCCCAAAGCTTTACAATCTTGTGAATTTTGTTCCCAAATATATATACTTGTTTTTACAAATTTGGTCCCCTCAAATTATAAAATATTGCAAATTTTGCCTCTATATAGAAAAATTGTCACATTTAAGACAATTTTGTGAAAATTTTTCTTTTAAACCGTCACAATTAAGATAATTTTTCCTTCAAACTACTACAATTTTCTACGTGAGGGCAAAATTTGTGATATTTTGTATATTAAGGGGAAAAGTTTATGAAAAAAATGAGGATAAAATTTGTGAAATTGTGAAACTTTAAGCACAAAAGGTACAATTATACCATTTATTTACAGAGAAAATAGACCATGCATTGATAGCGTAAAGTAGTTTTACATTGTCATTTAATCACAAACCATCATTTATTGTAGGTTTTTTGACTTTTATAATAAATATTTTAAAAGTCATATCAATGATGATTTCTGATTAATTGACAGTATAAAATTTTTTACATTGATAGTGCATGATCATTAAACTCTTATTTATAAATAAAACTTATGTTAGTTGTAACATCCCAGGCGCTGACAAGGGCAGGGAGTGATCGCCAGTGCAAAAGATATGTGGCACAGACAAGGAGTGGCTCCTGACAGGCTTCTAGCAGGAGGGGTACATGAATGAATCGAATACACACTCAAATGAGAGAGATCCAGAGGCTGTGTAGGTATGAGACTGTACAGTGGAGGATAGCTTAAAGGAATTAATAAGTGTTACCTATACCAACAAGATGCATCTACTTTTCGGTTGCCCATCACTTAAGAACTCCACAGTTAAGCGTGCTTGACTTGGAATAATTTAGGGATGGGTGACTTACTGGGAAGTTTTCCAAGAAGCGTGTGAATGAGGACAAAACATGCTGAAAAGTCTTGTGTTGGTTTGTAGGGACAGTCACTAATCCTAAAAGCGATCAGGTGTTACATTAGTGAAATTTTAATTAATTGCTAGATAATTAATTATTACGTATTATTCATTATGTAAAATGAAATGCTTTCAATTTCGCAATTAATAGGGTCATGCCTTTTCAATTCTACAATTAATATTTTCTTTCAAATTTTGAATTTTGAATTACGATTAATCAAATACCTAATCATTTTACTCTTTTTTAACATTATTGAATATATGGAAAGATATTACTTTTTCTAGTTTTTATGCTTCGATTATAATAAAAATATACAATTATTTATCTTATTAACTTTAACTTTTAAGTCTCTAAAAAAACTTCAACTTTTAAGTATTTCTCTTTCGAAAAAATATAAAATATTACACACAGAATTTACCCGTGCATTGTATGGGCCCAAGGTCTTTCATTATTATATTAAGATATTAAGTTAAGACTAAGATAATCTTCATCTATATATTAATAATTTCGACATTGGTGAAATGGCTGGTAATAGCTCCCCATGTGCTGAAAGACAAATTGAAACACCATCTAGTTACTATTGACGTAAACCCTCATATATTAATTAGATTATAAATATAGTTAATATATTAATCTACTTTTACATTATAAATATAATGTATTTTAATCTTTTAATTATTTTTTTACTATATAATTAATCTCAAAACAAATAAATGTCCACTAATTTAACCCTTAAGAAATAATTAATAATCTAAATTGACCTTTAAAATACTAATTAAAATGATTAGGTTAAAAAAATCTTATATTTATAATTTAAAATATTAAAAAATATCCGTTGACATTTTAAAAAATTAAATTGGGTTTAATACTTTTTTTGAAATAAAATAATATTTATTCTTTGCTTTTGATATAATAATTAAATTTTTATATATACTACCCCTAAGCCACGTGGGTATTACATTCCACGAGTAAACCGTTTGCTTCTTATACAATCATACCCATGGAACAATGCCGCAACACTCACTCACAGCTTGGTGATATATTGTAATTTATTTATTTAACTATAAAAAGACAAAAATGAGCCTAACAAATGTATTAGTACATAATGTTATTCTTATCCCTACGTTTGGGCGGGAGAAAGGCTCTAGGACAACAATACTTTTTATATATTAAGATAAGATGTCCATACATTTATCGATTTGTGAGTCTCTCTCTTTTCACCCTTTTTTTTTCCTTTTTCTAACATTATATAATACGTGTTGATAATATAATTATTACAGTTTTTGTTACAATATAATAAAATATTTTCTTAAGTAATAGGCATTATATATATATATATATATAATTTAATTATTATAATATTATTATATGAATGCAATATTAAAAAATAAAATACTTAATAAATTATTTACGTATGATATAATTATTAATGCCTTTACTATAATATAATCAAGATATTTTATTAAATTAATAATCAAATCAAAATTGTGTTGTTATATATATAATATTTGTTATAATGATTTATTATACACTAATGTACAGATTAGATCTATTGATATGTTAATTATTTTTCTCGTACTCTCAGAACTACCGGAAAAAGATGAAATAGCCACTGAATTTAGGGACTGAAAATTTGTTGTAGCTATCAGCGATAGAAAAATGTTTGGTCACATAAATGATTTAGCAACAACTTTAGCGACCGATTTTTTGGTGGCAACACTCCGATCACTAGCTATGTGGCTAAATTAATTTTTTTAAAAATCTCATTTGATAACCTTTAGCAACTGATATTGTGACCGATTGAAAAGCCAGTTAGCGAGTGAACTTGTCGCAGTCGCTAAAAGTGAAAAAAAAATTGTTTAATGACCAGATTTAATGCGGTCACTAAATAAGTAATTGTGATTGTCAAACAGCGACTGAATTGTTACAGTTGCTAAATAACATCAAGTGAAAAAATAGTTAGTGACTGAAATATTCAGTCGCCATTACAAGGAAAATAAATTTAGCAACAGATTTTGCAACTGATTTATATCGGTCATAAATTCTAAAATATCTAAAAACTTTCGCTCTTACTACATGGAGGTGCGAGTGTTAGATATTTAATTATTTTATTTTATATTACTAATGTTTAATACAAAATTATCATATAAAATTTTAATTAAAATAAATTATTTTAATATTTATTGTTTGTGGAAGAATTTTAATAAAGAATTTCTTAATTCACTTTTTTAGGTTGTTGATAAAATGAGAAGTGAATAATTAGTAAATTACGTAATAAGTTAATAATATTTATCTAATTAAAAATTAAATAAATTATATGAGATGAAAAATTTTAAATCGATTGGGTAAATATACAAAAATATAATATTTAACAAAAATTTCATTTACATTTTATTTTAAATATATTTTCTTACTTTTCAATTTTATTGGTACACAATTTTTTGTTAATTATAAAGAAAGTATATTGTCACTCTAAACATTATACCTTAATTTATTTTATAATGTAAAAAAGCATATCTATTTTTAAAAATAAATTCAAATACTATTTTATAAAAATAAGAAATATAATATATTAATTAATTAATTAAAATTTGGCGTGCAATCTCACGATAGCAAGCACATCACATACTATAGGGTATAAAAAGGTACAAGAAGAGTGCTCATTAAGGTAACCGATTGTAAGTAGTTTCAATTTTTTTTTAATTTTTATATATTTTGGAATTAATTGGATATATTGCCATACAAATTTAGAGACTAAAATATTGTTATTAACACTATATTTTATTTTTGAGTGAATTACTAATTTAGTCCTTAAAATTGTAATGATCGGTTAAATTGGTCGCTAAAATTAATAAAATGTTAAAATGGTCCGTGAAATTATACATTATTAGTCAATTTAGTGCCTACATTTACAATATAAAGTCAAATTAATCCCTAAAATAAATAAAATGATAAAATGGTCTTTAAAATTGTAAATTATCAATCAATTTAGTCCTTGAAATTTAATCAAATTAGTCCTTAAAATTAAAAAGCTTTAATTACACTTTTAGCTTTCTAACTTTTAAAATTTCACAAATTTTGTCACTAATTTTTTTTTGCCCTTTTTGACCCCTACATTTTGATGTGATAATGTTGACTATTGATGCACTTTGATGCTGATGTGGCATTTTGCCCCCTACTTTCAAAAATTTACACATTTTGCCCCTAAAGTGCAATGAAGCCTTTAGAAAATGATAAAAGTGTTGGAGATAACCCTTGACCCCTTTCTTATCCACAACCACCATAGTCACTAAGTCAATTAGGTTATTTAGTTTATATATAAAAAATATATTATATATACCATTTCTGCATTTATTAATTGAACTTTTGATTTCCCAAGTATATGTTTAAATTTATTGTATGAAAAAGTATCAAAAGTTTAGATGATAAATTTATTTATTAAATATTTTTATTTCAAATTATACACATTTACAAATTATACAAATATATTTATTAAATTATAGTCTAAATAACTATCCTACAAATTAAAGGGTGGAATATATATAAATAATTTATAAATAATAAATAATTTTATATAACTAAACAAAATAAATTTGTATAATTAAAATAAAAATATTTTATTAATAAATTTATCATTTAACTTTTAATGTTTTTCATACAAATATAAACATACACTTAGAGAATCAAAAATGCAATTAACAAATACAATAAAGATATATATATATATATATATATATTATTCTTTTATATATAAAGTAAACAAGTCAAATGACTTAGTGACTTTGGTTATAGTAGAGAAGGAATTTGTCAATGGTTCAAATCCTTGCCACGTCAATGATAGTGTCAATGGTCCAAGTCAATGTCACATGTAAAATATTTGCAAAATTATGTAAGTATAGAATCAAAATGCGCGAGAAAAAACTGTATGGGCATAATTCGTGACATTTTGAAAGTTAAGGGAGAAAAGTAAAACTAAGCTTTTTTTAATTTTAGGGATCAATTTGACCGACCATTATAATTTTAGGGATTATTTTATCATTTTATTTATGAGTTTAATGGTCATGCACTGTCAGTGTAAAAAGTTTTACACTGTCATCTAATCAGAAATCACCATTAATATGACTTTTAAATTATTTATTATAAAAGTCAATAAACTTACAATAAATGGTGGTTTGTGATTAAATGACAGTGTAAAACTACATTACACTGTCAATGCATGACCATTAAACTCTTTAGTTATTTCAGAGACCAATTTGACCATCTATTACAATTTTAGATACTACATTAATTGATAATGTACAATTTTAGAAACTAAATTGGTGATTTATTTTTTATTTTATTTTTTTTACTGTTATTGGTATTGTTGTTATCAATACTATTATTATTATTATTATTATTATTATTATTCTACACTAGTATTACTATTAATTTTATAATTATTGGTGAACTTAATATTGTTAATATTATTGTTTTTAATATTATTATTGTTGATATAACTATTATTACTAATATTATTATTGTTGTTGAGAGAGTTATTAAATTTAATTTTTGAATTTTTTAGATTACAGTATGATTTAATCTTATCATTGAATTGAATAAATCATGACATTTAAGAAGAAGATTACATAAATAAATGTTTCATATTTTTTTATTCTTTAATTTATCTGATTTTGAGTTAAATTATTTTTTTCTTGTAAAATAAATTATGATTGAAGTAATTGATTCTAGAAATTTATTTTTATTGCTTAGAACTAATTTAGTATTGAAATTTAGTATAAAATTGGGGCTAAATTTTTATCTTTTGAATTACTATGCTAAATAAGTCAACTTTTAAATGTAATTTTCTTAATTTTCTCTTAAAAATTCGTAAGATCCTCTACATATAATTCGTAAGATCTAATGAGATTTAATGAGATCTAAGTGTCATATGTTCGTCTGTTTATATATTATATTATATAATATAATTTTTAATATATAATATAATAGAATTTGTAATTAAAATAATAGGTGAAAACTATAACAATAAAGTAAATCTTCCAATTTATAATATAGTAATTACTTAATTACAAGACCAATATTCTTCATTCCAAAATATTAGTTCACATAAAACTATTAAAATTTATTAATCTAAGTTAATGTAAAAAATTAAACGTAATAAGACTCAAGAACAATCAAATTATAAGATAAAATAGTTATTTTAACATCACTTTAATCATAATCTAAACAACCTAGTTAAGAAATAAAACTTATAAAGTAATAAGGAGGGTATAATTGCCCTACAACCTAATAAAGAAAAGTTGTATAATCTAAATTAGTGAACAACTTAATCCCTTTCAAAAAGTTTCATTAATTTATTTGTTTTAACTAATTTTAGCAAAAACGTTTTGTGAAAAAGTTATAAAAAATATTTTCTAAATAATTTAATTCAAACACACACTTACATAATCTCTAAAACTGAAAAAATATTTTTTTTCATCCTTTCTTCTAATTTTAACAAATAACCTTAAAACAACCAATTTGACTCGAATGATGTTTGAACAAAATATATCTCTAAATTAAAGGTATATAAATATTTCAAAATAGAATATTATACACAAACACAAGTCCTAGGTCAAATATAAAGCTAGCTAAATAATGGTTTTAACTTAATTGACCGAGTTGGAGGTCCATACTATCAAATTAATGTTTGTGTTTGACCATAACGTTTATGAATTAATATTTAGTCCATATTTTATTTAGTTAATTAACCATTAACTCAAGATGATGATTTATATGTAAATATTATTATAAACTTTGGTTAGAGCTATGGTATGTCTAAACTTTCAAATTATAAGATGGACCTTCACAAACTTTTATTTATAAAATAAAAATAATATTTGAAAAGTTAGGAATTAAAAATTTACTTGATTTTGAAATATAATTATTTGTTTGAGAAGTTCTAAAGTAATTATTGATTTAATTTAAAATTTTATAATTATGAGCATATAAAATTTCTGTCCAATTAATTTGAAATGAATTTATTGTTTGAATCGAGTTAATTTGATTTAAATCAAATTGACTGTTTTTTTAGTCAAATATTTGGTTGATGTGACTAAATATAGACATTGAAGTGTATAAGGAGAATGTCTTATTGTAATCTAATTAGTGCCAACTTACTTTGATGTGGTTGTCCTTATTAATTGCCAATTGGTTCCAAATTAAGAGTACCTTTTATACGTGGTTTATATATTTAGTGTAATTTTCTTTGCAAGTATAATATTAATAAATTCATAAAAAGGGCAAAAGGAAAAATGCTGCATTTGAAAATCATGTGTCACACAAGTTAATCTCATTAATAATTAAATGACAAATTAGTGATAATAACTTGACTTGTTTAATTATAAAAAATGAAGATTTGATTGAAGTAAACAACTTATTAGGAAACCAAATTATTGGTCATAGTAAAGAGAGAAGTAGTATTAGTTAAACCTTTAAATTATTATTCATTAGAACTCCAATAATAAAGTTTATTTATATTTTATTAATGCATACTTAAATAAATGAATGATTTATCTATACTCACAACTTAAGACAATAGTTTAGATTGTTAATGTTATATTTAACTTCTACATCATGTTGACAACAACTTTGTTTAGTATCAATTTGAATATCCTTAACTGTAATTTTTTTTCAACTTCTAAATGAAATTTTATTTCATTAGATTCAAGAGTTTGGATTTTCTTTTCCACCTTATTTGAATGCCTTTAAATTAGTGTAGAGTCTCTCATGGATATGTAAGCAAAATGAGCATATACATCTTATATTACAGCACTTACAAATTAAATTTCTCATGCTAGACCCCAGTTTACTGATTACCATTGCAGAAGACACTAAGTTCCATGTTGATGATGCTTAGGATGATCGTGTTGATGACAGACCAAGGATCATTTTTGTATATTTATTTTTTATTTTTATTTTACAATTTTTCATATATTTTTGTTAATACAATTTTATTGGTTATGACTTTATAGTTTACCATACATTGTATTTGTGGAGATATTTTTTCTTCAATTTTTGTTATATATTCATTTCTATTCTGTTTGAGTGTGATTAAGATTTTTATTTATTGTTTATATTAAGTAGGAAAATAATTATAAATTACCTAATAACAATAAAAATATATTGTTGAAGCATGTTTAGTGACTGAATTATGACCAAACTTTTCGGTCACTGAAGTGTAAATCAAGTAAGAACTGAATTAGCAAACAAAATTTTACTTGCAAAACATTGACATTTAGTGATAGAATTTCCAATATCATCATTTCGGTCACTATATGGCGACCGATTCAGTGACTGACTTTAAAAGTTTTTTAAAAAATTAATTGGTCCCATGGACAAACCGACCACAACTATGGTGACGGACCAATTTTCTTATAGCGACCGAATTATTTGGTAGTGAGGCAGCGACTGATTGTTATTCGGTTGCTAAATAGCTTAGCGACTTAAGTTTTTGCTAGTGTCAAGTCAGTTGTTATTTTGGTTGCTAACAGACTTAGCAACCGAATATTTCGGTCGCTAAAAGGTATTTTTTTGTAGTGTAATTGCAACAATAGTACATCAACTTAGACAAATATAAAGTTGGAGAAAATTTCTGCTAAAGTTTCTCAGTCGCTTTCTACGGCTGAAGAAGAGGATCTTCTAAAAAGGAGCACGAAAAAGTGAAAGCAAAAGGAAGGAAAGGAGCATGGATGTAGAGATGGTGGTGGAGAATATAAAAGGGGTATCCATTTGGAAATGCCCTTTCATACAAGGACTAGCTCCTCCAACCAAGAGATACAAATTTTGAGCTCTTTGCAAAGTGTGCCAACTGAAGTGGATTTGTTGGAGAACAGATACTATGTTTAAGAGGTGGTTACCCCCAAACATCTCGGGGAAACTGGATCTTTGTCCGATAATCCCAATTTCTAATTAGGAGTATAAAGAATGGTGTGTACTGTGGAAAGGATATTTCATTGTGACTGTCATGGGTAAGAAGGTAAGTTTTAAAGCCCTAGAAGCAAAACTAGAGCATAGTTTGGCCAAAGAGGTATATATCTCATAGGTATTGTATCAAATTCACAGAGATACTAAATATCATTATATTTTTAAAATAAGCATACAATAATTCATGTAATTTATTTATTTATTTATTATCTAATTTATTTGATTATTCGACCAAGTAGTTGTAAATAATTTAAACCTTTGCAAAATGTTTCTTTTGTTTAACTTTTAATATCTATACATTCCTAAACACTTATCTAACTATTTATTTACATGATTAATCTATAATTTCTATTTATTTTAACTATCTTTGAAATATATATGTATGTGTGTATACATATATATATATATATATACATATATATATATATATATATATATATATATATATTCAGAATTATATAAATATTCGGTTTTTACTAAAAGTAAAGAGAAAATTTTATATTTAATTTGATATATATATTTAATCTCAAAAGTCACAACAAAGGGTCTTCTTTTTACAAGCATTGGCTTCTTTTTCTATGCCTTTATCTTCTCATTTGCAATGGCAGTTACCGAAGATGCAATGTCTTTTGCATCTAACCCTTTTAGAGAAGTCATTGATAGTCTCATTACTGCCTTCAACGAACTGATATAATGATAACTTTTATGCATTCATCAAAAAGAAATTTAGTATGTCCTTTTGACATATTTAAGAAAGAAGGAAAGCAGAAGAATTTAACTAACCTGAAAAGGACGAAGCTTTGTGTGAAATGTGCTCTGCATACTCCAAGAAATCACTTTTAGAATTTGGTATAAAAGTGTCAAGGTTTGTTAAACAAAAGGGCTGGATCCAAGAGGGGGGGTGAATTGGATCTTTCAAAATTTTCAAGAATCTCCAATTTTTTTTTCAATTATGAATAACTAGATTTTTCAAAAACTTTGAATCTTATTGATTTGGTTATACAAATGAAATAGAATTGGATCAATTTATCTTGAACTTTTCTATGCAAAGATCTTTATGATTTTAAATGCAAGTGATCAAGATACAATATGCTAGTGAGAGAGTAGAGGAAAGAAAGAGTGCAAACAAGATTTATACTGGTTCGATCACCACCACTGTGATCTAGATCCAGTTTCCAATCAAATCGATTGGTGTTATCACTAAGTAATTCAAATGTTTACAAACACTATGCACAAACACAAGAATTACTACCAAACAAATTACACAGTCAAGTTTCTTGAACCCTTTCAAGAAAAGCTTGAATCCCTTTCTTGTGGAACCCTACCACAAGGAGGTTATGAGAGACACCCTCTCAAGAACGAAAATCAATATAGAAGAAGGTTAGATATCACCTTGGTTTGTGATAGATGGGAAACAATGAAGAACCAATCAACTTTACCAAAGAAAAGACTTTTCTTTATCCTTAAGATTGATCCATGATGAGCTCTTTGATCTTTGATCTAAAACTTGTAGTGGAGTAGAAGAATAGTATGAATTCTCTCTAGAAAAGCTCTCTCTCAAATTTAGAAAAGTGAAGTTGTAGAAGTGATAATTGAAAGACTCACAAATGTTCACTTTATATAGAGAGCTCACTGGAATAATTAGTTATATAAACTTGTAATCAGTTATTTTGTTATTTGAAATCTGGAAAATGAACTTTGAATGGGTTTAGCTAGTTATTTCTATTTATAACTAGTTAAAACAGAGGCCATTCGAATTTGCCTTTACTGGAATAACTGGTTACATAACTTTGTAACTAGTTATTTTCATATAGGACAAAACAGCTTTATATTATGTAACTAGTTATAAAATTATGTAATTGGTTACTGCTGAAATAACTGATTACATAATGTTGTAACTAGTTAATACAGAAAACATGTAACTGATTACATATTGATTTAACTAGTTAAAACAGTGTAATTTTCACTGTTTACATGAAATTAAACGATCTTAATCGATTACAAAGCTAACTTAACCAATTAAGTGGTTCTTTAATATAAGATTGAGTAGTTCTAAAGCTTTAGTGTGTAGTTCTTACTTCCTATCAATTTAAAAACAAGTTTTATCAAATTGTTTCTCTTCAAATTCAATTTTAGACTTATAGAAAATATATTTCCACTTTGTTAACCTTTTAAGTCTTAAATCTTGAGCTCATTACCATCAAACCATCAAGGATAAAGATAAATCATGCAAGACCACAAACACACACACATACATAAACACACATTACAACTTTGCACTCATCAAGAGGCTAAATCATCAAAACTATATTAATTTTCCTTGGGGCAAGAGTAATCTTCTTCTTGCTTCTTCAAGGTTCTTTTCCTTCTTTTCCCCCACCAAACAATTCCTTAGTGGACTTATAATCTATTTCTTCAACTAATCTGTGATAGAGAATAAAGAGTAAATTAAATAAGATGGTAAGGCTGCTTTATCTAAGTTAGCAATCTGCTTCTTTTAAATGGTGTAGTCATTCAGAGACTATAACAATCATAATATAGCAAAAGAAAGAGTAAATTACAGTCATACCTTCAGAAATTTTTTAGATTACACAAGATACCTCTCCTTTTTCTATCCTTACACTAACCCCTTTAATTGTTTGAAAAATATTATACTATCATCCCTTATACATTACACTAACCCCCTCTTAGTTGTCTGAAAAACATTACAGTGTGTACTCCTATAAGGGAGGTTGTTGTAAACGTTAAAAAAGCAGGGAGATTATGTACAATTTGAAAAAACATCAGGGGATGTTAGTGTCATTTATTCTAAAAGAAAAGACAATTTTATCAATGATATTACTTAAAAATCAAAATTAATACCATTGAATAGAGAACAAATATGCCCACCCATCACTCAAAACACTTTGCAAACCATAAATATGGAGTAGGCTTCTTAGCAAAGTTCTATTGCAAAGCGGTCCGATAATGGGAGGCCCAATAAGTCCAACAATAATTGCTAAGATAGGTTCTAATACCATCTTAGAATTTGGGTTTGGGCCAACCCCAAAAGTTAGCTCATGAGGTGAGGTTTGCCCTGACCTCCCCTCATTTATATGCACTATTTTAGTCATATTACTAGTCGATGCAGGATTTTCAACAAATAGAAAAGGAAAAGGACATGGGTAGGAGTTAATGTAAAATCTTATATAAACTTCCACCTTTTCTGATTCTCTTTGTTACGAGCATTTGTGAGTGGTGATGTCTAGACAAAGTATCCACCTGGTTTTAAAAGTCTATCAGCTTCAATCAGGAGAATGCCATCTATATCATGTAATATGAATGCTAATAAAACACAAGGTGCTAAAATATTAATGAAAATTCTACATAAATCAAAGTTATGGTTCTGAAGTGAGATCAAAATTTTCAGAGTTTATGTTCAAACATAAAGGGGAGGGGTGGTAAATAAACAGAATAAAGGTAGGTAAAAGGATTGGATTCAATGACTTTTCACAGATATCAGAAGGAAGAGTTTCAAAAGTTAACCCCAGTTTGTTGGATACTTCACCAAGTATGGCAAACAAACATTAAAGTGTCTACTTATTTTAATAGATGTAACATTGGGAAACTTCATGTAACAAAGAACTAAATAGAGATATTTTTCCTGAAGTATATGCCATATAATTTTTCTTAATTCTGCACTGCAAAAATTTTGGTACATCAGAAACAAGTAAGGAATGCACCCAATGACTTGTAGGCATTCCAGATAGAAGCTTATTAGTTCAAGTGATATATATGATTCAAAACACACTTTTCTCATCAGAATGGGAAAGAGCTAGATATTTATCTTACTTGAAAGTTGAAAGGGCCAGGAACAAAATAGAAGCCAGTCAACTGGCATTATTTTCCTTGGTCACAAATAGTGTTGAATGTCTAAGTTCAATAGGGAAAAATTACAACACAGATGAAGCCAGATCACAAAGGTCAGGTGTCTGCAATAATGGATAGTTACAATCACCCCAAATTTCAACTTTTTTATCAAAATATGAAAAGTCAATGTATTAAACATGAAAATACCAGAAGCACATCCATGGCATATATCAAACCAAAGGCATACATTGAAGAACCAACGAGTGGATTCTATTCTTATTTGATGACAACTAACTTCATCTTCCAATGATACATATAATGCATGATGTATCATCTAAATAATCCAGAAAATAAACGTTTTTGTCAAATAAGTACAGAATATGATAGATGCATGTTGATCTAACACAAAGTAGCATAGATTGAAAGTTGAAAGATACCTTTCTAGTCCCAATGAATGCCACATCTTGCACAATGTAACATATCAAAGGATAGAGATGGATATGGAAACTGCTTTGAAATGAAAGAAGCAATCATAGCAGGAAGAACCCTTTCGAGGGTGAGCTGAACTTGACTGCCAGAAGGCTCATAGTTTGCAATGCATATAGTTAAAAGCTGACTGCCAAAGAGATGTGCTCCAAAAGGTACCATAGCCACAACCTATGTCTTGTATAGTTCAAACCTGAAAATTTTAGGATGCCAACATTCTCAATCAAATAAGATTTCAGGCAGTAATATCACAGTCAGCCGTCATGAACTCAGTTCAGATCCAATGCCACGACAACCCATAAAAAAATTTAACACAAGTACCTCCAAGGTACTATTTAACAAACAATTTTAGACGGCACAAGTTTAGAACAGTTTATGACATATACAAGTAACAAGGTTACCATTCATTGTATACCCACAGTGAATGTTTTTTAGAATATTCATTTGACAATCTGATAAAGATAGTTAATATTTATATATTTTCAATACTAGAATGCAGATATCAATTTCCTAATAGTAAAACAGATAGCATTAAGTATGCTGAATTTGACAGCAAGCTTGTATCAAATTAGGAAAATATGAATTTAATAATAAGGGCCATCATGAAAAATCAAGCAACAAACAGTTGATGTGCCCATTTCAAGAGAGAGCACAGGTGTATTTACCCCTGCTTGTATGAAGTAAGATTCATTTCTAAGTCCAATCAGCATGCTTAGAAATCATGCATTGAATGGTGAGATTTAAAAACTGCACATTGTGTAAATAAAAAAGATCCTCTCCAATTTTCTCAACTGAAGAGGATCCATGCTTGTTCTTAACCATTTTTGAAAAAGTTTGCGTCCAGCACGTTGTGCAAGTTCTTAACCAAATATTACCATTCACATTTCCTTAACCAAATAAACAAATTATTAAATGGAACCAAGTAAATGAATTGAAACATGCACATACATACACACACATATGCATTTTAGAACCATAGTGCGAATACAAAACCAGAACATTTTCAAAATGAATTTTAAATTACTTATGGCCTGCTTACTTTGATCATTTTCTGTTTTCATTTTCAGTAAAAATTGAAAATGGTTTTGAAAATATGTTTGTTATAACTTTAGAAAATGTTTTCAAAGAAAATATTTTGAAAATGAAACTCAACAGAAAACAAAAAAATGTCAGTTTCAACTGAAAACGCGATGGCACGCTCGTAATTATACAATGCTCTTTCTTTTTCTTTCGCCCTAACTTTTCTTTCCTTCCAGATTGCAACCCGCTCCTTCCCTCTGCATGTTGGTTTTTCAAATGCCAGTAACTGCTTATCTTTTGGTCCCGTGTCTCCTTTCCTTTGGCTTCAACAAATTTCGATTCGATAATTTCATCTTTTTGCCAGATCGTCTTTCACCCTTTTTCTTTTCTTCTTCATCTAGTGCCGATTCCAATTCTAGATCCGCTCCTTCATCTATTGCAGGATCGTCTTTCACCCCTTTTGCAGGATCGTCTTTGCAGGATGAAATATGATAGCCATTGATGTTACGCCAACATGAGTTTTTTGTTTTATTCATAAATTTTTCATTGATAAAAATGTAATTCAAAGTTATTTGTAAATATATAAAAAAACATTTTGTGAAATTTAATTGAAAATGGTTTTGAAAATAGAAAATAAATTCTCAGAGTAAACATGTTTTCTAAATCTTGAAAGTTTGAAAATGAAAATTGTTTTCAGAACAAGAAAATAGAAAATGTTTTCTAAAACCAAACAACAACCCGTTAGTTGTTCTAAGAATATCATTTAAATAAAAATCATTTATGGTGAATATATTTATCTAATCTTTTCTTCAGTTGGCATTTTTCAATACGACATATATCCAGATAAGATAAAAATATTTTAGATTCTATCCTTTCCATTCCTCATCTTTTTTTTTTTCTTCCATTCCTTGTCCCTTACTAGTTACTTCCCCCCAAAGAATGAGTTAAGTTAATTGAGATCTCTCTCTCTTCTTTAAGATGATGCATACCATTAAAATATTATGCTCTGAAGCAAATATTATATTAGAACACAAACAACACTTTTGAGTGAATGTGAGACGTAAAATGTGAGAGATTTTCAAAATAAATGAAAAGTTGTATCCTTTCATGAAAATATGTTTCTATTCATATAAAGGTGTAAGTATGAATAGAAGTGACTCTTCATCAAGAGTCATGAGATGTGTCTCTTTGAAACATTAAATCTGTTCATTAAAAGACATGAGTTGGTCTATAAATAGAACCAATCTACATGCAGAAAAGAACGCTTGATGTAGGTGTGTAAACTATGTCAAGGAACTCCATTGTATCCTGAAGGAGATTCGCCAGGACACCCTATTGCATCCAATTTCTATAGAGATTAGTGGGGGTGAATCGAACCTAAAGGTTAGTGTTTTACACACGCCTTGGAGACTTGCGCCTTTTCTTTGTTGTTTCTTCTTTCTTGCAGGATAATTTCAATCAATGATTTCCTGTGTGATATTTCTTCATTGTTGCAGAGTCATCACCACCAAGTTGCATCAACAATCTTTAGGTTTGAATACCAGTCAATAAAGATTGTACCAACAATCTTTAGGTTCGATTTTGCTTCTAACAATAATGACTACAACTTTGAAGGATACAACTTTTGATATTGTCAAACTGGTGGATACTTTGTTAATTGGCAAAAGAATATGCACTTCTTTCTTACTACTTTGAAGGACAGATTCAAAATGGTATGTGTGACACTTTATTTGATATGTACCAAAACTCTAGATCAAGGGACATGATGGAAGACACAAGTGAGAAATTTCTTGTTAACTGTTTTTATAATTCTAAGATGATTGATAATAGGCCTCTCATGAAACAAATGCATGAAATTGAATGTATTCTTAATGTCTACAAACAAACACATTATGCATATAGATGAAAGTATATGATTGTCTCTTCAATCATTAACAAAGTTCCTTCCTCATGAAAAGACTTTAAAAAGTCTAAAACATCGAAAAGATGATATTTCTCTTGAACAACTGAGGGAATCACCTTTGTTTAAAAGAAGAGTATCGTAAATAAGATGATACTAAAGAACTATATGTTCAAGAAAAGGTGCATGTAATGGAGGAATGTTCATTGGGAAAGTTCTTTAAGAAAAGGAAGAAAGATTTTGTTATTTTCGCAGTTTCACATGGTAGTCATGGTAAAATTGTATTTGTGACTTTGTTAACCGTTGGATCAGGCTGAAATTTGGTTAGCAGATTTAAGATACATGATTCTTAAATCTGATTGGTTGGATCATTGATTGTTGTCTGTGGTGAGAGATGTTTAGTCCGTACAGTGTACGAATTTTTGATACTTTCATCTTCTTGATTCTTTATTTGTAAGTTTGTTGTTTGGTTAAGTGATGAATATGATTTGTACACTTAATTGAAATTATTTTATACTCCTAGTTCGATCTTAATGTTAAGTTTGGGTACATTGGACTTGAACATTGCTATATGAAGGATCTAATTGCAAATTGGGTAATATCCATAGTATTTATAAGAACAAAAAGAAATCTTGTAGACCCTTTGACAAAAGGATTAACAAGGGATATGGTGTGTAAAACATCATTAGGGATGAGACTCAAGCCCATATCTAATTAATCATCAATGATGGAAACCCGATTCATACTTGAGTAGCATCAAGTCTTGAGTTCAATGGTGAAAGTACATTATTAGAGTGATTGCAAGTACTTAACAATAGATACATCCCAAGGTTTTAAAAGTACTTGGACCATAAGGAAATAAAAGGGGAAGATTGAACATTTGTTCTTAATGGATTTATAATACGTATGTGCCAAAGTGTTTATTATGGGGCACTTCTGATAAAGTCTAGCTATATAGGGGTGAAGTGTGGCCGCTTCTTGGAGTTAAGGGCTTGACTCTTAAAGCTCTCATGAAAAGAATACCTGACATATGGCCTTATCAAATGTGTCACTTTAATAATTTGCTCAATGGTACCGAGATTACATGTGTAAGTTATGCACGCTTGTTCTAATGATTATTTGGTTCAAAGCTTGTCTACCATAATATTCGGGATGAGTGAAAACCATGACTTACTAAGTAAAGGTTCAAATTGCGAGATACCTTTATCTAAAACCATGTGATTTATGGAATAATGGGATTTGGATGTATTTTGAAAATGGTGGGGGATTGTGAGAGATTTTCAAAATAAATGAAAGGTTGTATCCTTTCATGAAAATATGTTTCTATTCATATAAAGGTATAAGTATAAATAGATGTAACTCTTCACCAAAAGTCATGAGATGTGTCTCTTTGAAACGTTAAATCTCTTCACTAAAAGACATGAGTTGGTCTATAAATAGAAGCAATCTACATGCAGAAAAGAAGAACAACAAGAACAAAAAGAACAGCAAAACATAGAATTCATCAGATTCTTTGCATTCAAAACATTTTCTTTCTTCTCTTGTGCGCAGAATGAATTAAGGAAACTATTATTCTATAAATTACTATTGATGATACGCTTGATGTAGATGTGCAAACTATGTCAAGGAACTCCATGGTATCCTGAAGGGGATTCGCTAGGACATCCTATTGCATCCAATTTTTATAGAGATTGGTGGGGTTGAATCGAACCTAAAGGTTAGTGTTTTACACACGCCTTGGAGACTTGTGCTTTTTCCTTGTTGTTTCTTCTTTCTTGCAGGACAATTTCTATCAATGATTTTCTGTGTGATATTTCTTCATTGTTGCGGAGTCATCACCACCAAGTTGCACCAACAATCTTCAGGTTCGAATACCAGTCAACAAGATTGTACCAACATAAAATAGTGGGAACCTGCTGATTGTGCTGTCCTATACTTAAAATAAAACTACTTCCGGGACAATATTAAACAAGGAATGATCAATTATTGCATATGACAAAATCTGTGAAAAATACATGTTAAGGAATAAAATAAATACAGGAGACCTAAACAATGGTATGTTGATTATTGAATACTACATTGTACCTGATGCTTCTTTGTTCTGGCTTTGGCAACATTGTGGTGTTCTACATATGACCTTGGAGTAGAAGTGACATAGCAAAGAACAACACTAGAAGAGTTGTTGCTGCAGAAATCCAAATTGATGGACTCAGGTAGCATGGCAATTAAAATCAGTAGCAGATATGGTGCAGCAAGACAAATTTAATGACTAGATTTCATGTGAGAACTTTTCTATCTCAGAATTGCATCACAAAACTTCACAGCATCTAGATTATCTTTGACATTATGCACCCTAACAATATTAGCTCCTCCCAGAACACCAGCTGTGACAGAAGCAATCGTAGCAGGATCCCTCTCAGCCGCGGTGGGCCGAGAACAAATTTCACCTAACAATCTCTTTCTTGAGGGTCCAATGGGAGCATGAGAGCTGGCCAAACTTCTTTTGGCAATCTCTTCTCTGATATCAGGTAGTCCCATGAGGATGTCTAAATTGTCTTCAATTTTCTTTGAGAATCCAATGCCAGGGTCAATCATAATCCTCCATGCCGGGATTCCTAACATCTCTGCTTCTCTAATCCGTGAGTATAGTTCTGATGATATCTCTGTACAAATATTATCATATTTCAGGTTTTCAATATTCTGCAATGTACATTGGTCCCCCCCTCTTGTGCATTGCAACATAAGGAACTCTGGTGACAGAACCAAACAATTATGAAGAAGAGAATGTCAATAACATAAACTTTCCAACATACTTTTTAGTATTGGATGAATTTCATGCAGGTTCCATTGAAAAAGAAATAGACCTATGTTTTTTTAATGTGACACACATGAAACTTGCCTAATAACATTTTTGGAAGGGTGTGTGAAAGAATGTTAGGTTCCTCAAATTTAGTAGTTATCATGCATAGTAAATTACTATGTTTTTGGAATTCATTTATAACTTTGAAGGAAATTTATATCCATCTTTGAAAGAATGACAAACCAATTTTCAAATGTTAAGGAAATGTGAAGGGTAATATTTGGTTAAGAACTTGCACAATGTGTTGGACACACTTTTTCAAAATGGTGGGGTGGAGGCATAAGTGAAAGATTAAAGAGAAACCACAAAAATGAGATTAAATTGTATTTTCTAAGGTTTTTGAAGATGCCAAATAATTTTTACAAACTATGTATATATATATACTATTTAGGAAAATAAAAGATTGTTAAATAGTTTTGGTATTTTTTTTTTGTCATTATGTTATAAGAGTTAAGTATCAACTAATTTTTCGGATGACTAATCTCTGTCAGGGCTGACCACTTTTAGTGGAGTCTCCCCTCCTAACCATATCTTTTTTATTCACAAGACTCGAACTTGAGACTTTGCTTAAAAGATTTGAATCTAGTTCCACTCAAACTAACGACATGTTAATGTTAAATAGTTTTAGTATGTTCAAGCAATTGGAAAAGTCAAACGTTTGTAGTTATACACTTAGGAGTTTTGTAAAACTTAGTTTCAGAGAGATATATTGTAAAAGACAAAATTTAACCCTTGTCAGACAATATAATAAAATAAATAGAGAGTAAAGGTAAAGAAGATAATATAGAGTGATTGATCCTACTTTACTTCACAACGAGAGTCTATATCTATAGTAATTAACATTTTTGACTAAACCCTACGTATTCTTTCACAATCATTTACAAGCTCAATTCTAGGTATTATTTTTAAACAAGACTCTTTACGTTCTACACACCCAAGCGTTGGAAAAAATATATTATTGAAATCTTAAGCTATCTCACAAGTACTTGCAACGAGAGTATATTAAATAAATTAATAAAAAATAAAATAACTTAAGAAATTCTCTCAACAAACTGTACTAGCTATACAAAATGAATCAAAGAATGAAAGAATTGAATAGAGCAAGTGTCAGAGCTTTGAATGCGGCTTTTATGTAATTAGCAACATTTAAGTCTTCAATTTTCTTTTTATAGAACTTGAAATTGAAAGATGTTGGAGAGTATCTTTAATTGAGTGATGTTCATTTTTTGCATCTATACTTGTGAAATGCTAAAATAATCTTCTGAATTTGTGGGTGTATTAGCAGTATCAGCTACTTTTTAGAGGATTTCCCTTATAAAGTAAGCAAATAATACTATTGCAAAAAGTTGTTCACATTACATTTTTTTTTCTTTTTGTATGTTAGGCATAGAACTTGAAATTACTTTGTAGTAAGGAGTTGAGTTTGTGCCAAAACACTATCAAAATCGTGCTGAGAAAGCCTTCAGAGGATCATGCCTGATCCCACAATTAGATGCCACTCAAATGCCAGTATGCCGTTAGTCAAGCACAGATCAGATGCAACTCAGACACTTCTTCAACATACTTCCAGCTTTGAAAAATGCATTTCCTTGTTGATTTGTTATATTTTTAAGTGTCTATTCCGATATACTAATTTCCTACACACTCAGTATATACATCAACTTTTTCATATCATCCATCTAATCATGTTTAAATCATTAATCAAAACCTAGATACCAGGCATCTTGAAACCTAACAATAAGGACTGATTATTCAAGCTATTCAAAGGGCTCTGTAACATTAAATCCTCGTATTTCCGTAATCAAAGCAAATGAGGATCATTGAATAAATGTCAAATTTGAAAAGGATCTAACCGAAGAATCAAATTACATATTCTCCTAACCAGTTCTCCTCTGAAAAATACTAACAACGCTTTTTTAACACATTCTTAAATATAATCTTTATATTAGTCCATTCTTTAAAACTTCAATACTCAGCTTTAAAACATGACCTATTTACAAAACAACTAAAATTGATCTTTTAGAAAATAAAACAAAGATAAATAGTGAGTTAAAAGGGATGTATTATTAACATTGCTCATCCCCCTACTCATTTAGCACTTTCTTCTTTAAATATTTGAAGAATAATTAGGATGCTTTACAGGAGGAAGTTCTAGAAAGGACTCAGCATTACTTGATTAAGTGTGTATTTGGGTGAGTATTTGCAACATTGATTTAGAATGAAATTGATTTTGGTTAAAATTGATTTTGAAGTGATGTAATTTACGTTTGAATGTTTTTATTTTAAAGGAGTTAGTAGTAAAACTCAGTATAAAACTTAGAAAACTGGCTTGGCAAATTTGTCATGACAGGAATAGATTATGGATTCAATCATTGTCTAACAAATATTTGAATCATAATTCTGCTTTCATAAGGGCAGGTCAGAAGTATACTTATATGGTTTAATTTGGAGAAGCATTATTAAGGCTATGCAACTCATGAAAGATGGATTTGATGTTCATCTTGGTTCAGATAATTCCTTTTTCTAGTTTCAGGACTGGCCGGGCATTGAAGAAACCTAGTAGAATTTATAAGTCACCTAGAAGCATTCTTACCTTTTATAATAAGAAGAAAAACTCAAGTGTTTAGTAAGTTACTTAACAATTTATAGTGTGTGTAGTTGCACTTTCTCAAATATTGAATTACCGTCAAGCTGAAAGCTACAAATAATAGCTTCTACTTTTTTCCATTATTTGATGTGAAAAGTCACTCTTGTATGTTAACGACAACGATGCAAACATGTTGTTAGCCTACTCATTTCTGGATTAGTCACACACATACACACATAAATGAATCTAAAATCCAATGTAGTGTAATTTTCTCCAAAGGAATCGTGATCTCATTTCACTGGCAAGTCCCCTAGCTGTCCTGTATCAGAATCTATAATATCATGTCATGCCATACACAAGATTTATCTCACATTACATAGGAGGTAAAAAAAAAATGAAAAAGAAACGCAACTTTTCCTGCACCAAGTTTCCCCTTTTGATAAGTCATTGGTTATTGTGTTGAAAATCATCTGCTTCAACCTTTGCCATACTTGATCTGAATTTCCTTTCCTTTTTCTCCCTCTTGCTCTTGGGCCACTTGTTTCCTGTGCAAATCTTCTGCAATCTGCATCACAACCTAATTCTCTGCTTCAATGTATCGCATCTACACTTCCTGCTGTTGCTGCTCAAAGTGGGTATCAGCATCTGCCCAAACTAAAACACACAATCAATCACAAAGGTCAAAGCAACACATAGAATTAGAACATTCACGAGTTAGGGTTTAAAATCAAAGAAACTGAAAAAAGGAATTCGGGTTGTTTACATACTTGGCCGAGCAGCCCAGCCCTACTTGCCACCCTTGATGTGTTTAGGGAGGACGTAATTGACAGCAAAGACACGGTTGTAAACTCAGTATCGTCCATGTTGTTTATGGTGGGGGTGGCATCTTTTTTCTCAAAGAAGGTGACAAAGCCAATGAAACTGTGTTTCATCACCTTCCTTGAGAGGGAAGACGCCGTCGATGCCGCCATGAACAACTCCAATGACGAGCTTTTTACCCCGTATCCTCACTGTAAATTACGCCCTCCCTCAACACTAAACTTTAGGACAGTGCTTCTGCCTGCCCTGGTCCTCGCCACATATGTTATGCAATTTATTGAGCATACACATAATTAGGGATGTCAACAGGTGGGGCAGTGCGAGCACTTCTCCCATTCTCGGTCGTATTTATATAGGTATCCGTTAAGCGGATATCTACGAATTATATATATATGAGTCAAGATCTGTTGACACCAGGTGTCAAAGTTAGTCAAATAAATTTTTGTAAAATATAATTTTAACCAATTCAACTGTTAAATTATGTAACATTATCTTAACGATCATATATATCAAATTTCACATCTTTTGGACTTTTCTAGATATGTTATCTAACATTAAATATTTACATATATTTTAATATCATATTATACGTTAAAATAAAGTGATATGATGAACTATTAAATAATTTTGAAATCATTATAAATAAATTTGAGAATCCCATTATAGGTTCGAATTACACATGACGAATCAAGAATAACTTTCAATGTTTGGATGACAAGTATCATTTACAAAGAGGTTTAGATAACACATATCATTATATGGTGCTTCAAAAATATTTGGTTTAGTTATAGACCATAATTATTACATTAATGAGTTTTAAATAGCTATATTTAAATCCTGAATTTGAAAATTCTATTAAATACCTACCTTTTAAATAACTACCTTAATTATAATTAAAAATTCAATTAGACATTTGACTTAATTATTTGTTAATAACTAAAGAGAATAATATATATAATTTTGTTAATTATTTTTAAAATCAAGGATAAACTAACAAGTATTTTTGATTTTTAAAAAATTATATACTTAATCAATAATTTTTTACTTACATTCACCCTAATTTTGTCCTAAATAGAAATCAATAAATAATTTTTACTTAATCAATAATTTTTTACTTAGATTCTAATATTATGACAATAGATAATTTAAGTTTCGAGCACCAAAATTATTATTGTAATATATTTTAAGTATAATTTGGGAAGATATTTGTGTATAACTTTTAAATTAATTTATAAGTATAATTATTATAAATTAATTTAATATGTTAATTTTTAAAATTATTCATAATTATATAACTAGTATTTTTTATATTAATTAGTTTCTTTTTTGCAAGACCGTTATTTGTAGGTAGTGTAAATGTTATAATTTAAGAAAGAAATCTCATATTATTTATAATGATTCTAAATTTCCGTAAATATATAAAGGTTCATGAAACTACAATTAAATAGTTTTCATAAAACAATCCAATTTCAATTCTATTATGATTATCAATACGTTTTAAAATTATATTATATTAATTAGCATTGCTTTAGTCAATATTGGATGATTATAAGATGTCAAATCAATTTTAATTAGATAAATAATTGATGTTTGGATAAATAAATAATTAACAATTAATAAAAAATAAATATATCTAATATGTGTTATAAAAGATGGTTTTGTGACGTAGGCAAATGTCACATGACATCACCATATTTATTCTTTTCCCGCTTAAATTTCATCAATTTTTTGTTTGTTTTTTTAATTCATATAAACACATTATTATATTTAATTATAATAAAATTATAGTAATTAAGGTAATTATAACAAGTGTATATTCTGATTATATTAATTAATTAAATCTTAAAAAAATTGATTTTATATATTATGATAATTAATTTATTAAATTGTATGAAATATTTTTTTATAATTATGGTAAGTTTTTATTTATTATCATGATTTTTTAACAACTTACTATAAATACATATTTTGATGATAACAATTTATTATATTACCTTAAATACTAACATAATGAATAATAATCAATTATACTATTATTATTATTATCAATCATAACTTATTATTATATTGTATAAATGAAAGTTTTGTCACGTACACAAATGCCACGTGACAACACCACATTGATTTTTTCCTACCAAAATATTACTAAAACTTTTTATTATATTTTTAATTTATAAAATACATAATTATAGAAATTAAGGTAATTACAATGAATATATATTTTGATTTGAAGCAATTAAGGTAATTATGATCATTATATATATGTTTTAATTAAAATAGTTAAGATTATTTTAAATTAAGGTAATTATTATTATCTATATCTATAATCTATAATATATACAAAACTATCCCTATCTAGCATCTCCATCTCCCCCATGTTAATCAAACAATCTTAATTTGTCACATGTCAACTTATTAATGAATTTCGCTCTAGAAATCCTACGTGTCCTCATCTCCAAATTTTGTGCATTTCCATTAAAAAAATTAAATGATGATGAATTCCAAATTTCAAATGGACAATTAACATAGATTTTATGTATGAAAATAATTTAGTAACGACAAAATTTCATATTGTAATGAATTAATAATTTAATTCAGGCTATTTAAAAGGATGCTTAATTTAAAATGGATATTTTTAGTAAAAATTTAAATCAAACAATTTTTCCTGATTCCATATTACTTCTATAGCTAATTCAATTTAAAATAAAAAATTCCATAAAAAATAAAACTGATGCTTAATTTCAAATTTCAAATGGACAATTAATATAGATTTTATTTACAAAAATAATTTAATATGGACAAAAATTCCATATTATTATGAATTAATAATTTAATACTTGCTATTTAAAATGATGCTTAATTTAAACTGGATATTTCCATGAAAAATTGAAATTAAGCATTTTTTTTTCTCATTCCATATTATTTTTGTAGCTAATTCAATTTAAAATTGAATTTTTTATTAAAAATTAATTGATGATTACTTTCAAATTTCAAATGAAAAATTAATATAGATTTTATGTACGACAATAATTTAATATGATCAAAACTTTCATATTATTATGAATTAATAATTTAATTCAAGCAATTTAAAATGACGCCTAATTTAAAATGGTTATTTTCATTAAAAATTTAAATCAGGAAAATTTTTCTCATTCCATATTATTTTTGTATCTAATTCAATTTAAAATCTAAATTTTCGTCAAAAATTTAAATGATGCTTAATTTCAAATTTCAAGTAAAAAATTAATATAGATTTTATTTATAAAAATAATTTAATATGGACAAAACATCCATATTATTATGAATTAATAATTTAATTCAGGTAATTTCGAATGATGCTTAATTTAAAATAGATATTTTCACTAAAAATGTAAATCAAGTAATTTTTGCTTATTTCATATTATATTTGTAGCTAATTCAATTTAAAATATTTTTTTTCAAAAAATTTAAATGATGCTTAATTTCAAATTTTAAATGGACAATTAATATAGATTTTATTTACGAAAATAATTTAATATGGATAAAAATTCTATATTATTATGAATTAATAATTTAATTTAGGCTATTTAAAATAATGCTTAATTTAAAATAGATATTTCATATTATTTCTGTAGCTAATTCAATTTAAAATAAAAATTTCTATTAAAAAATTAAATGATACTTAATTTCAAATTTCAAATGAAAAATTAATATAGATTTTATTTACAAAAATAATTTAATATGGTCAAAACTTCCATATTATGAATTAATAATTTGATTATGGCAATTTAAAATGATGCCTAATTTAAAATGGATATTCCCATTAAAAATTTAAATCAGGCAATTTTTGCTCATTTCATATTATTTCTGTACCTCATTCAATTTAAAATAAAAAATTCTTTTAAAAATTTAAATGATGCTTAATTTCAAATTTCAAATAGACAATTAATATAGATTTTATTCAAGGAAATAATTTGATATGGACAAAATTTCCATATTATTATGAATTAATAATTTAATTCAGGATATTTCAAATAATGCTTAATTTAATATAGATATTTCCATTAAAAATTGAAATCAGGCAATTTTTACTCATTTCATATTGTTTTTATAGCTAATTCAATTTAAAATCAAAATTTCTATTAAAAACTAAACGATGATTAATTTCAAATTTCAAATGGATAATTCATATGGATTTTATGTACGAAAATAATTTAATATAGACAAAACTTTCATATCATTATGAATTAATAATTTAATTTACAAAATTTAAAATGAATATTTCACTCTAGACGCCTCTTCTCCAAATTCTGTGCATTTCCATTAAAAAATTCAATGATGATCAATTCCAAATTTCAAATGGAATACACAAGTAATAAAGATTTTATTTGCAAAAATAATTTAATATGGACAAAAATTCTATATTATTATGAATCTGTATCTATATCTATCTCTATCTATATTTATCTATGAATGTATGTATGTATGTGTGTATATATGTATACATATACATATATCTATATGTATATACATATATGTATATATACGTATACGTATATATATACATATACGTATGTGTATATATATATATATGTATATATATATTTGGAACTCATTTTGGAGAAAAGTATTGACATGTGTCCTCATGTGGTGCAATGCCTTCTAAGATACTCTTTTTTACACTTTGCTAAAAACAAGTTTAGATTAAAACATATTTACAAATAAAAATAAATTATCACTTAAAAATGAAAATTTAACTCGCATTAATACCCATAAGAACTATTGAATACCCTTAATAATTAATTTTCAATTTTTCATACATATTTATTATAGTTAATATAAATCAAATATTTGAATTTGAATACTTAACCTTTAAAAATGAAAATTCAGCTCCCATTAATATCTATAATAAATATTGACTATTCCCAATAATTAATTTTTGATTTTCCATGCATCTTTATTACGGTTAATATAAATCAAACATTTGAATTTGAATACTTAACCTTTAATCTGCTAATTTGCCACCTTATTTTATTTAATTAATTTTCTTCATAATTAATTTATAGTTAAGACATTATCTCCACCCTTTAAGTTACCGAGGATAACTCTCACACTATTAGTTTTATTTTTCATTTTTGTTCCTTCTCTCATCACTCCTTCATCTTCCTTTTTCTTTTTATATGATTGTTTTCTACAGACCCTATTTTTATTCCTCCTCTCTCACTGATTTCTTTTTCTCTTATTTCTCTTTAATTAGATTCATCTGACCCTTTCATATGAAAAATGACAAATAAAAGGAAGAAGCATGATGCGTCACCACTATCACTAACATTGCTAGGTCCTCCTTCATCACCAACAACTTCGTTATTGCTTAGAGGCAAGAAAGAATTCATACTCTTTTGCATGAGTCTCTTGATTTGACCTATTTTCATTTTTTACTTACTATTTTTTGTAGGTATACTTCAAAGATTCTTCTTGCTGCCATGGATGAGTAATGTAAGGAACTTATGATTTATTGTATTTATCAATTTTGAATTTAAGGTAAGTGATTTTAGTTTGATTTCATTAAGAAGAAATCATAGGTATGTTTTGTATTTTCATTTTTTTTTCACTAGTTTTTATAGATATACAATGCTTCTTCCTGCCATGGATGGTCAATGTAATGGAACTTATGATTTTCTTCAAGGTAAGTATTTGTAGTTGGTTACTTCTTTGCTTTTGAGAAGAAATATATTTGTAGTTGGTTGATCTTATACATTGATTGCTTTGGCCTTCTATTTATAGTATTAAGAAGCTGAAAAGTAGGTCCTTGATATTTTCTCAATGGTGATTGATAATATATTTTATAAAAATGGAATGTTAAAACTTGAGTTTCAATGTCCGCTTATTAAAATATCTCATGATAGCTTGCACAAATTATTGTTGTGGATTACAATTATGGTTTTCATCCTTTCTTATTGGTGCTTGATATTATATTTTATAAAAATTTAGACCTTTTAGTTGTTCATATTGCTACTCCATTTCTTCAACTGTACATTGATATATCGACTTTAATGTGTCTTCCAAGCAAGAATATTATTAGTATTTTGAGTCAGCTGATAGAGGAAAGGAAAGCATCCCAAAAAATTTTTTTGGTAGTGAAAACATCCCAAATTGAGTAATCTTTAAAAATTAAAATCTATTTGCAAGTATTCTTTTATTCCCCATAATTGTTTTTGAGATTGATTTGAATTGTCTAAATCTATGGAGAAACGCATTCTAATCGTTTAAGAGTATTGTATACAAGGTATTGCTAATTCAAGAAGAAATTGAGGATCTTGAACTGAAAAATCATCTCCATTGCCAAAAGGTATATGTGTGCCACTATTTTGTGATTGTATTTTAATATCAAAGAGTGTCATAAATGGCTCTCTACAAGATCAGCGATTGTTTCTTTTATTGCAGAACTAATTTTGTAAGTTTATTTAAAACTGAAAGTCATTATGTTTACATGCTTCAATTATGAGATGAATTTTTTACAAACATAAAATGTAAAGAAGTGAGCAAATGATTCATGCTGATATTTTTTTTTCTTTTTTTTTTAGAACACAAGATCATGAATTACTTACATCCATGTTATAAACATGGTTTATTTGATTTAATATTTTATTTAGAAACTTGATTTGCATTTGATCCAATCTTTATCTAATATGAATATTTTTTTTGGTACAATATCTAATATGAATAATTGAATACAATAATATGTTTTCATTATTATTTAAAGCCAATGAGCTAAATTTTGATTGCTATTATTTTCTGAAGTATAGAAGTTTTGATTGTTGATTATCTATTATTTATTTCTATATAATAAAACAATTCCATTTAAATATATGATAAGTTTTTCCTAAATTATTTCCTGCCTATTTTTTACTTAATCAATCCTCCCCAAAAAGCCCAGGGGGGGGGGGGGGGGTGACTTCACAATCAAATAACAGGTCAACAAGATCTCATTTCTTTCTCTCTTTTTTTTTAAGAACATTAAAAAGTTTTTTTTAAGAACATTAAAATCTTAAAATCAAGTTAGGCACCTAATTAATCCTAATCAAATCATGTAATTATTATTGACTATAACTTTTTTTTCAAATTTGAACAATGGTATGTTGGGCTTTGATATCTAAACCAAGTGTGCATTTTCTTTTCTTTTGACTACTTATCTTTTACAAAAGAAAAAGAAGATTAAGGACTTTGACATAAAATAATGAGATCTAATTGTATTTTTTATTCTTTTCATTTGGATTGTATAAGATTTAGATTTCTTAATTTTTTTTAAAGACAATTAAGTTCTACTTTTAAATTTAGGCAAATTTAGTTTGATAATTTTTTTCTACCAAAAACTCTTGAATTTTAATTTTTTATCTAAATATTTGAGCTATATAGTAAATTATAAATTATAAATATAAAATAATGTTAAAAATTTTGAACTAAGAAAAAATATTAAAATTTAATAAAATTTTACACATGCAATGTATGGGAAATGTATGTTATATATAATGTTATCATAAATTTGTATTGATTTATTAAATTTTTATTTATAGTTAAATTACAAAATATATACTTTTTATCCATTATTAATAGAAAGGAAAATTTATATTAACTATTTTATTATAAAGAAAATTATTAATAGAAAGAAAATTGTGAAATTTCAAAATCAATTTTAAAACTCAATCTATTACTATATAATAAAACAAAGTCTCATCTAACACATGAAAGGTTCTCCTTAAATTGTTTGTCCTATTTTTTACTTCATCAATTGTAACTCCACACTTCACTCAGCTTATAATTATTCTTCGCTCTATCAATTTTAGACTTTATTTTGCATGAATTTTATAATTTGACTATGATTTTTCATGAATTTTAGAATTTAAGAACAAACATTATTGTCTATAGTCTTTGGCTTTAGGAGTTCCACTTCATGCCTCAAGTTAAGTTTTGACTTTAATGTGTGTTTAAATTAATTTTTAAAAAGAACTTATTTAATATATTTTTTATGGCTTAAAATGTATAAGCATTGCTTTAGTTTGTTATCTTTCATAGGACTTCTTCTTTAATATACTTTTTTTTTTATATAAAATTATTACATAATGCAATAACTATTATAGAAAATATAATTTGTATAAACAAATACTTCAAATATTTTCATTTTACAATATAAGTATAATAATCATCGTAAATTTTATTTTCATCAATCACATCTTCCTTAATAATTGTCAAGATTGTTTCAAAATTTTAAATGACAACCCAAATATATTCCTATATAATAAAAGAAAGATCTATCTAGACACGCAACAACCTAAACTTATTACTACATCCAAATTAATTATTTTGAAACATGCATGAAATATCAATGCGATTCGTGCAATTGTATGGGTACCATAGTAGTTGTATGAAATTTTGCATACTAAATCTAATTAATAAGAACATCAAATTTAACAGTTGAATTGGTTAAATTTGCATTCTACAAAAAACTATTGAAGCTGTAATTTGATAGGATTTGTTGAAACTAGATGTAAGTCTAAAGACTTAAACCAAATCTAAGCTATTAATACACATTAATGCTATACTTTATAATATCTTTATATATATAGTAACTTCAACATATTTTGTGACAATCAATTAATCAACTTTAATCAATCAATTAAATCGTATAATTTGATTTAATTGATTATTTAATTTACTTACCCACCTACTTTAATTATTTATGAAAATTTTTGTCAAAATAATTTTTTTATAAATTTTTCCTTAATAAATAAATAAATATATATATATATATATATATATATATATATATATATATATTGTTTTTTAAATTCTAATATGTAATTACATATTGTAATATATAATTATAAAAAAATTATTAACAAATTAATTTATTTACAAATATTTTTAGCGATAAATAATAAAAATATATCTAATTATGCTAATTTTGACATATTTTATATTAATCGATCAGTTAATTTTTTAATTTTAATCAATAAAATAAATTATCAGTTAAATTTGTGGTAGATTGATGAGAATATTTTTGCATCAATTATTAAAGAAACTATTAACTGATTAATTTGTTTTGTTTTCAGTTTTTATAGTAACAAATAGGAAATAATTATTATTCATTTTTTATGTAAATTATAAGTAATTATAACAAATTAATTTGTAAATAATTTGTGCAAATAATTGTTGGAAAAAATAATCCATCAAATAATTAAATAACTCCAATGATTTAATTAGTTAATTTGTTTTAAAAAATAATTAAATAAAATATGTCAAAATTAATGTAATTATACATATTTTACTATTTATTACAAAAATATTGTAAGAAAAATTATTCAGTAAATAATTGTCATAAATAATTAACATACATTGGTAGATCTATTAAGCAATCAATTAAATCAGTTCAAATGATTTAATTGATTGATTGTAGCAAAATATATTGAAGTTACTATATGTATGTGTGTGTGTGTGTGTGTGTGTGTATGCTGGTATTCAAGAATATTAGTGGATATTTGTCCCAATGTAAAATTTTAAACAAAAAATAAAAAATAAAATAAAACTAAAAATAAATATTTTTGAAACATATATTTATACTAAAAAATAATTTTGTAGCATATATTTATACTAAATAAATAATTTTGAAATATATATTTATATTAAAATTAAGTTAAAGTATTTTACTTTATATATAATTAAAATAATTTAAAGTACAGATACCCATAAGTACGAGTACCTTACTACCTGTCCCCATCCTGTTAATAAACGGGTATCCATATAACTATCCATTTAATATTCATAACAGGTTTTACTCGTGGGTATGAATTTTTTGTCATCCTTACACACAATACACTATTTTAAAATTTTAGGATATAATTGATTAATTATTTCATTTAAAATTTATTATTAAATATTAATTAAATAATTAATACTTTAATTTTTAATTTCTCTGTAAAATTCCAGAATTCTATTATTGTAAATTTTCTAAGTTATTAAGATAACCTATTATTTCAATAATATTTTCATAACTTCAAAATTTTAGTCTAAGAGATTCAGAAATTTTTTTAATTTGATTCTTTTTCAAAAATTCTAAAATATATTAATATTTAAGAATATTAGGTTCTCTACATTTCTAAGGGTTTTAAGGATGAAATTATTATTTTCTCCTTAAGTTCACAATTTTAACTAATTTACTAGTATTTGACTAATTTTAAGTCTAAAATTAATTCTTCTTTAAATCTGACCCTAAATAAAATGTTTTAACTAAATGTTAATATTTTAAATTAATAAATATGAAATTACCGTTTAATCACTACTTAGCATATTTTCCAACTTAAGTTTTAAAACTAGTCCAGATTGACTCTTCTTTAATCCAATTTTTGTCCTAAACTTATTAAGTCATTATTAACAATTTTTAATTATTTTTAATAACTTAATCTCTTTGTAATAAGGTTTGGAAAATATTATTATCCACTGTTTTATTTTAAATCAACTTTTTAAGCAATCATTTAAGCTTAAACTTAATTTAACTTTAATAGAAACTCATTTAGGGTTTTTAATCCATCTTTAATACTTAAATCAAAATTTCTATGAACCAAAAGGGGCTGACCAAAGAGCTCAAAATATGCATTCCATGGTCAAGGTCTCATTTTTATTCCCAAGCTTTATGTAGGCTTCAAGATTAGGGCTTTGTTATCCAAATCATCAAGTACTAACACCAACAAAACGGATTTTAAAGAAGGAATTTAAATCGGTTCAAATTGAATCGGTTTAAAATAGAAACACGGTGGTATTTTTGAAATTATATCAAACTTTTTTAAATCGGTTCAAATATAACCGATCTAAAAACACATTTTTAAATTTAAAATATAATCCCTACGCACTTTTTAAATCGGTTCAGCTTGAACCGGTTTTAAAAGTGAGCTTTTTAAACCAGTTAAGCTTGAATCGGTTTAAAAGTGAACTTTTTAAACCGGTTCAAGTTGAACTGGTTTAAAAAGCCCCTTTATCTTCATTTTGCGCTCTTCCACACCTTCATTTCCTCCTTTCCAGATATCTTTTCTTGAAGTCCTCCTTGCTACCTATTTCCTTTAGCCATTTTCAAAGCCCATCCATCACTTCATTGCCGCCGGTTAGAGCTTATTGCTCAAGTGGTTGCATTTTTGTTGTTACAGCTCGTGCAAACGCTCCCATTGGTGTTGTTGGAGCTCACAGGAGATGCTCCCATTGGTGTTGTTGGAGGTTGAGCAAGGTGTGAACTTTGTTGTGGTTGGTGCTTGCCCAAGAGCTAGGCGAATTTATTGTGGTTGGAGCTCACACAAAGGGCTCCATTACTGTTGTTGGGGGTCGCGCAAGGTGCTCCATTTCTGTAGTTGGAGGTTGCTCACTCTGTGAGAAGGGAAAGCTAACTTAGTGTACTCTATGAACAACTCAAAGCACACTCGTGGGTTAGTCATTTTTGATTTGGTTCATTATGGTTTGCATTGGTTTTTTCATTCCACCCTTAGAGCAAGTGTGTGAATATGGTTATTACACTTTTAATATTAATTTAAAATTAATTTTTTATGTTAATTTTGTTGTTACATGTAATTAATTACTAAAGGTTATGCTTGAATATGTTCATCAATATAAGAAAAATTTAGTTCCTTGTAAGTTTATGGATTTATGAATCCTAAAAGAAAAGATAAATTATTTAAGTTAGATATTAACTTATATGAATATGTAGTAAGAATTTTACGTGTTGAGAATTGGATGACATAAGGTAGAATTAATTGAAGTTGATTATTTTAGCTAGTACTTACCATGAAGTTAGTAAGTAATGAAAAAGAATAAAAGTAAGAAATTAATTTAATTATATGTTAGAAATTAATTAATTGTCACCAAATATAATGTAACTATATTTTGTTTTAAACCCAAAGCTCAAGAATTAGTGGATTAAAAGAATCAAAGAATTGGCTACCTAGATTAGGAACTAGTTAGGAAATTAAAAGACTATAAGATAAGACAATTTATATATGCTAAGATACATCCTTAAGATAAAGTAAGCAAAAAAGGGAGAATTGAAATGGTTAAAATGCTACCATATATTCATAAGATAAAGTGAGTAAAAAAGGGAGAATTGATTACCGCTGTGTTGTTGACCATACCCTTTGTGAGGTATGATGGATAGTGCCCAAAACAAAGGAAACTATGTCGAATTTTTACGAGGTTTGTGAACTCTTGGGTATTAGATTTGTTGTGGATTGGATTCTCTTACATGGATTTGGCATTTGGTTTTGTTATTGAATACCTGTAAACATGTCTCTGGGAAAGTACTAGAATACAGAGGCAACTTTGCCTAAATTTGTATATAAATTGTATGCATTATGTTGTGTGTTTAATTGTGTGTTGTTTTTTAATTGAATTTACGCATTACGAGCAAACCTTAGTTTCCCGTTTGAGATTCAATACAATGATTAAAGTGATAATTGTTGTATTAAATCGTGAATTGTCCGATTGGACAGCTTGGAAAGATTCATTTTTTTTATACTTTATTAATACGTAGTGGTTAAGTCTTATCTTAAATTTGATTAAATTTTAGTTTAGTGAATTTCATGTTGTGTCTCTGGGTGCATACTTGATTATGGTGAAGTTGATGTCATCACTTTCATTTCGTGTACTTGCAGACCAATGTGAAATGCTGCTGAAATTTTGTCAAATTTAAGATATGAGACTAAACCTATACGTATTAATCAAGTTTAAAAAAATGACTTTCTGAATGGGATAGGACCACACCTTGTATTAAAAAGTGAGATTTATATGCATTAAGATATGGTTTGTGGATCATAAAAGGAAGTTATGGATCATAGTTAGATTAATTCTAGACGCACAACTGATGAGTATGAGAATGGACTGGAAGAGTTTATCTAAGTTGCTGAAAGAAATCTTCCTGATAATGGTGGGTTCTTCTATTGTCCTTGTGTTAATTGTTTGAATGAGAGACGATTGCAACTTGAGCAAATATGGGAGCATCTCCTTTGTGATGGCTTTTGCAAGAGTTATACAACATGGACATGGCATGGTGAATTGTTAGACATGCCGAGTATGTCTCAAACAAAGCAAGTTGATGTACTTATGGACGATCGACTAGAGGATATGATCTGTGATATTGGACTAGAGTCTTTTCAGCGAGCTCAAGTGTACGACACTTTGTGTAGTGATGCGAATAAGCCTCTATATCCGGGGTGCATTAAATTCACACGGTTGTCAGCAATGTTAAGATTAGTGAATGTCAAGGCAAGAAATTGGTGGAGTGATAAAAGTTTCACCGAATTGCTTGAGTTGTTGAATGAAATGCTTCCAGAAGGTAACACGTTGTCGAGACGTAACTATGAGGCAAAGGTGTTGTGTCCGATGGGATTGGAATACGAGAAAATACATACATGTCCTAATGATTGCATATTATACAGAGAAGAGTTTGAAGAGTTGCACAAGTGTCCCAGGTGTGGGGTATCACGGTATAAAGTGAAGGGTGATGATTGTAATACTGATGAGAGCACAAAAGAGGATCCCCCTGCTAAGGTGTTATGGTATCTTCCAATAATTCCAAGGTTTAAGCGATTATTTGCCAATGTAGACGATACAATGAACCTTACGTGGCATACAGATGGGAGAAAATGTGATGGATAGCTTCGTCATCCTGTTGATTCTCCGCAGTGGAAGAAAATTGATCGTTTGTTTCCAACCTTTAGGATTGAGGCAAGAAACCTTAGGCTAGGACTTGCTACGGATGGAATGAATCCTTATGGTAACTTATCCAGTAAGCATAGTTCATGGCCTGTTCTCCTAATTATTTACAATCTGCCTCCTTGGTTGTGCATGAAGCGAAAATATGTTATGTTATCTGTGATGATTGCGGGCCCAAGACAACCAAGAAATGACATAGATGTCTATTTACGTCCCTTGATTGATGATTTGAGAATGTTGTGGGATGAAGGTGTTGACGTATATGACGGGTATCGTCGTGAAAATTTCATGTTGCGTGTAATGTTATTCTGTACCATCAATGACTTTCCAGTGTATGGGAACTTAAGCGGATATAGTGTTAAAGGGCATAATGCTTGCCCTATCTGTGAAGAAGACACATGCTACGTACAACTTAAACATGGAAAGAAAATAGTTTACACTAGGCATCGAAAATTTCTTAGGCCTAATCACCCGTATCGTAGACTTAAAAAAGCTTTCAATGGATATCAGAAGGATGGTATTGCGCCACCTATTTTAATTGGTGAGCAGGTTTATGAACAGGTGAAGGACATTAATGTCGAATTTGGAAAGACCCAAAAGAAAGTTATTGAGAAAACCTTGTGGAAGAAGAGGTCGATATTCTTTGATCTTCTATACTGGTGCGAAATAGATGATAGACATTGTCTAGATGTCATGCATGTTGAGAAAAATGTATGTGATAGTGTAATCGGCACTCTTTGAACATTAAAGGCAAGACAAAGGATGATTTGAATGCTCGTCAAGATCTGGTTGAGATGAGTATATGCCTCCAGTTAGGTGCACAGTCAGTGGGTAAGCAAACATATTTGCCCCCAGCATGTCATACCTTGTCAAGAGAAGAGAAAACAAGTTTCTGTAAGTGTCTACAGGGCGTCAAGGTGCCATAAGGATACTCTTCAAATATCAAGAGCCTTGTGTCACTAAAAGATCTGAAATTAGTTGGGTTAAAGTCGCATGATTGCTACGTCTTGATGCAACAACTCCTACCAGTGGCTATTCGTGACATATTGCCTAAAAAAGTTAGACATGCCATTACGCGACTATGCTTATTCTTCAATGCCATATGTAGCAAAGTCATTGACCCTATGAAGTTGGATGAGTTGGAAAATGAAGTTACTATTATATTGTGCCAGTTGGACATGTATTTTCCTCCTTCATTTCTTGACATCATGGTTCACTTAATAGTGCATCTAGTGAGAGAGATTAGAATGTGTAGTCTAATTTATTTAAGGTGGATGTATCCTGTTGAATGATATGTGAAGATCATGAAATGGTATAGTAAGAATCCGTACCGTCCAGAAGCATCAATTATTGAGAGGTACATTGCTTAAGAAGCCATTGAGTTTTGTACAGAATACCTGTCACAAGCTGAACCTGTAGGGTTTCCTACATCTCTTCATGAGGGAAGATTTTTCGGTAAGGGTATTCGAGGTGTAAACGTTAAACCAATGAGTGGGGAGGAAGTTTTGCAAGCACACTTCTATATATTGAATAACACTAATGAAGTTGAACCTTAATTTTCTCCTCACAAAAACATTGTCAAGAAAAAGAATCCTAGAATGCCGAAGAAATGGTAGTTGAATGAGCATAACAAAATATTCTTAAATTGGTTTAAAGAACAAGTTTTGAATGATGATAATGCTTCTAAGGCATTAAAATGGCTAACACATGGACTTAACTTTGATGTCATACGTTGGACTGGATATGATATCAACAACTTTCTATACAAAGTCGTTGGATGAGAAGAGTACCGTGCAAAATAGTGGGTTATGGTTGTGGCTGAGTCCATGCACTTTTCTAGTTCAAAAGATAAAAACCCTGTTATGACATCCATGTGTTACTTTGGAGTTATCGAAGGCATATGAGAGGTTAACTACACAAATTTTTTTTCAATGTAAGTGGGTTGACAGTAACACCAGGGTGTAAATCGATGAATTAGGGTTCACATTGGTGGATCTTAGTAAGGTAGGTTATAAGGAAGACCTTTTATTGTGGCATACCAAGCAAAACAAGTTTTTAATGTTAGTGATCCTTCTAACAAAAGATGGTCAGTGGTTCTCCAAGGAAGATGTGTGCATGCTAGTCATGAAAAAGAAGATTCAGATGTCGATGTTATTGAGATTCCTTCTTTCTCAGCACAGATTCCCACTTTTATTGATGAAAATGAAGTTGACGATGTACATGCCACATGTGATGATTATCATAAAGGAATATAGGAAAACATTCTTACTTGACAATGTTAGTAACTTACTTATGTTTATGTTATTGTATATTCTTGTTGACATTATTTTTTATTTTATTGTTTAATTTTTTTTATCATTATGTTTATCTTTGAAAATTTCAAATTTTGTGAATGATGGTACTTACATGTGTTTTTTTTTCCTTTTCTAAATAGACACATGGCTAATTCTTCTAGTAACCCATCTTATGAGTCTACAAAAAAAAAGGGTAGACAAGGTACACTCCTTGTGAGAAGTATGCATTTCTGAATAAGGAGACGTGGGCAAAGTTTGTTGAAAGTCGGAAGGATCCTGTCTTCTAGGTATAGTTGGAAACATATTTTTTTAATCATACAACAACATTTGATTAATTTTTATTGAATTTAACAATATCTTATTATTCGCAAGAGAAGAGAAAAAAGGGACAAGTGATTGCATCAAAGAATGTCCACTCCCACAGATTGTCTTGTGGAGGGTATAAGTTATTTGAGCAGAAAATGTTGACGGAGAAGGCAAGGCAACGTCAATTAGAAGCCTCGGCATCTAGTTCTGCTACAGATATTGCTCCTCCATTACCATCGCAACGATGGGATAAATGGAAGGTGGCTCGCATGCTAAAATTGGGTGGATATATATCTGAGGAGACATGTGTTGTTGCTGAAAAGATTGTAAGTCATTTTTGATTTGAAGTTGTGATTGTAACTTGATACGTCATATTTCTTACACATTTCTTGAATTATATGTTGTAGGATTCACTGGTTGAGTAGACCTCACAGGAAACATTTGTTCTTCATGGACGTGAGGATATATTAACTACTGCTATTGGGAGACCAAAGCACCTTGGTAGGGTTTATGCTGCTGGACGAGGTGTTAGCATTCGTGATTACTATGGACCACCCTCACGTAGTGGGCCCACCTCAAGAATTGTCACTAGGGAAGAGGTGGAGCGAATCAGGCAGGAGATTAGAAATGAGCTTAAAGAGCAGTTGAGATGGGAGATTAGAGAGGAGCTGACATCTTTGGGTCTTTCACAACAAAATACAAATGTTCAGGTAGAACAAGCTCATACTCCTATACATGTCAACACAAAGGGAAGTTGTGCTGTTGCTGATCCTTTTGGGGAAGAGACTGACACTGATATCCATGAGCAGTGTGAGTTATATGTTGATAGAGAGCTTGTTCGTTTAGTGGCCTTTGGAAGAGTATATAATTTGGGGCCTACCATATACCACATGATTGTTGAGGATGATATGGGTAACACCCTTTGTCACAATATTTATTTCTATGAATATTTTATTTATTTAATATAATTAGTAATTATTTTGTGGGAATTTTTTTTTATACATATTATTGATCTTAACAAAATAGAAACGTGTAATCATATCCATTGGATCATACAAACAATTTGTAATAACTTAAAGTATCTCAAAATAAAAATCAGTTAATTGACTGCATATACACCACCACACCACTAATATCTAATCCCCTCTATATAATACAACAAAATAAAAGAGTCTAGAATCAGAGCAGTCAGTCTACGAGCTAAGTCCTATATTATCCCAATTCCCAAGTACTAAAGCATTCAGAGTATAATCACAATGATCTTCCTCAAAGCCTCAAAGTGTAGACCTCATTAGTGATGGGATTCCTACCATCTAAGCTACCTGTCCTTCGAAGAGTCATGAAAATATACATACAAGAAAGAAAAGAAAGGAGTGAGGTCACATCACTCTTATATTTAAGGTCACAATCAACGAACTGTTTCAGTTCCAATCAAACAGAATAATTACTGTAAGTGATTATTTGATAATGCAATGCAAGGGAAACTAGAGTTCCCATCTAAGTTTGACAGACTCGTGCATGTGGGCCCAATGCCTCTTGATTCCCATGATCAGAGGTCTTAACATTTCTTTTGGGTGATGATTGGGAGTACATATTCCTTTCTGGTACTTCAGTTTGTAGACAAACACGAGTCTTTAACCACTTTTGAAGGAATACTCTCCACCAATACCGGTGATGCTCAGTAGTTGTCGGGGTTATTGGGCCGAATAACGTGAGTTCCCCAGCTCAGGATTGCAGGTCCTGACTCTTAGGATTTCATAACCCAAATCCTCTCATCCCCTAGACTCTGTGAGTCCTGTCTACATCCCTCAGGTACCATACTGTGGTCAACCCCTTATACACACTTCCTTTGTACAATGCATATGATGTATGTTCCAACTTAGTATTGACACTTAAGTCAAAGACTTATCATTCTCATGAAATTCTAGCAGAGTTTTCTCTGTTTTTGGTACTTTCCCCCATACCTCTACATGGGTATGGTCAATAAACAAATAGAGACACAACCTGCCAGACAACAATAATCATCATTCTCATTCTCAAGTTCAATCATTTCTCATCGGCTTCCAAAGCCACATCTTTTGGTAGCTCTCAAGCTTACCATTCACATATCACATTACATTACATAGGAACCCATGGCCAATCTCTTGGTGATTCTCAAGATTTCCATACCTCATGACATAATATTTCAACACTTTAATTCAAGTAAAGTAATTAGAACAAGGCAAATTCACACGCCTTTGCCATCCATTGACCAACTGGCACACATATAAGCTAGCAAGATTATAATTGCTCCTATCTATGAATCTTGTCTCAAATCTATTCACTAATATTAAATCATTCATTTCAATTATTTCCAACCATTTATGATCTTTATAACTAGTTCTTATGCCTTCCAACATGATAAAACTCCTTTTTAGTTATAAATTTTGCTGTCAAAAACGAAAACAGTACAACACTCGATTTGGATACAAAAGTATGCTTTCCAAGGCTCTAAACACATTCAAATTCATCCATTCTTTTTCTCACACGTTCTTCAGTGCTGTAGCATTCAATAATAATCCATCAAACATCATTTAAACATAAAAATATGAACCAAATTACAGTTATACAGCAGCAGGGCAGCAGCTCGTTTTTACTGTTCATGTGACATTTTCAAGTATCAAAACACGTCCAAGTATCAAAACACATTCGAATTCATCCATTCTTTTTCTCACACGTTCTTCAGTGCTGTAGCATTCAATAATAATCCATCAAACATCATTTAAACATAAAAATATGAACCAAATCACAGTTATACAGCAGCAGGGCAGCAGCTCGTTTTTACTGTTCATGTGACATTTTCAAGTATCAAAACACGTCCAATTGACTTCCGATGCTTACTAAAATTTAGATGTATCATATACTAATCAAAATACATTTAAGATGCAACATTTAGCTCACTTTAAATGTGGTTTTACTGTCTTAAAACACACCAGACCAGCAGAGAGAAATTATGCAGAAAAATTTGCTTTTCACATGAACAATTGCCTCAAAAGTTTACTAACCTTTGCTAATACATCCTTCATGTGTTTTTCACCAATTCTAAGTGAAATTCAATCATTCCAATTAGACCTAACCATTCATGATCTTGTTAGTTAATTCCCTCACCTTCTAATACACTATAATATCGTTTAAAAAAAAAAACTAATTTTACTGCTGTCAAAGAAAAACCGGACAGCTTGTGATCACATACACAAAACATGCTTTTTATACACAAAACATGTTTTTTGAGGCTTAGATGCATCTAATTTCATTCAAAACTTTTCCTATATGTTTTTAATGTTGCGGTATCCATTATAACTCAATTAAACATCATTTTTACACAAACACATTAGAAATTTTGCTGCAACAGAGAGGCTGGTCTGCAACTCGGATTTCCAGCTCAAGTGCCACTTTCAAATGCTCAAATACGTCAAAATGAACTCTTATGCTTACCAAACTTTAGGAACATTATAAAATAATTAAAAGAAACTTAATTTCCAACAAATAACACGTTTTAAACATGAATTTACCACTGAAATCACTGCAGTACAGCACAGTACACTATGCAACAAAAACCCATAGTTTCATGCTTCCAACATGTTCTCTAAGTATGGTTTGGACTCTGTTGGGTCTATGAGTTATATTACATCACTTCAAACATTAAGTAATGATTTATAACATGTTAAATTCATGGTTTTTCATTATTAAACTACACAGAACAGCCACCACGTTTTTACTGCTCAATTCACCTTTCATGCTCTAAGACATGCCAATTTGGCTTCCTTTGATCACCAAACCTTAGGGTATCATATACCAATTATAAGACACTTAATTTCCAATAATTAGCACACTTTAAACATGAATTTATCAATTAAATAGTCTGCATAACAACAGAGTAATTATGCAGTAAAATTCTGCACTTAAAAACCTCTAACACATCACATAGGCTTCATTTGAACTCCATAAATTCTAGGATTCATATAGCCCCATTTGTAACATCAAATTATGGTTTATGGCAAATTAAATTCATGATTTTCCATCCCAAAATATCTTAGGACAGCTGCCACGTTTTCAGCAGACTAAGGTAATTTCCAACATCCAAATCAAGTCATACATACTCATTTACATGCATTCAAGCTAGAATTTTCATCCATAATCACTTAGGACACAAAATACTCAAGAAATATAATTTTAAAAATAGATTTATTAGCAAATATTAAAACAAAAATTTGCTGTCAACAGAAAATAGAGTGATATGGATCATGTACATCACATCACACATAATTAAGCATGCAAACTCATACCCACTCAAGGAGACTACAGGAATCTCCACATAAACAAACATAAGACCATATAAAAGTGAGAAACAACCTCCTCCCCTTACCTTAGGGTGCAGAACATGAAGATAAGGGAGAGGGGAAGGTGAGTTCTTCAAGTTCCTAAGGTGCTCCAAGCTCCCACCAAGCTAGGATGAAGGAAGAATCATGGATTGAAGTGTGTCTACTATAGAAGGACACAAAATCTGGCCCTAGGGTTTTCCAAGAGGGTGACGGTGGTGGTGTTATAAGGAGGGGAACCAAAATAATGGAATGAGAAACTAGGATTCAAGTAAGCCATTTAAACTTTTAATTTTTGTTTTTAGTCCTAGAGAGTATAAATCTATAATTTTTCTTTACAAAACTCTGCTAGACACAATAAAATAGCTTCTATAATTTTTTCATAATTTTTGGAGTCCTCTAAGTATCTACAATTGAGCTCGCAAAGTTACCTGTGAGTACTTTGAGTCAAATTGTGGAATCTCTAAAAATTATAGAAAAATTCTTATAATTATAAAATAATATTCTAAACATATTTTCATGTTCAAAATATTATTTTGTCATGTTTTTATATTTATTTAATATTTATCTACCCTCCTGTGTTTGTTTTTAACTGTCAAAATTTCTAGTTAATTCTATGAATCTCTAACTTGTATAATCTAAATACAATTGCTTATTATGAGAAAGTTTTAATTTCTTAGGGTAAAGAATTTATATTTAGGATTTCATGCAATCTCTCTATATATCAAGAAGATAGCAATAATAGAAAATAATAATATAAGCATTTATTGGAAATAAAATATTAATGATAATATTTCCTAAAATTAAGGGTGTTACAATATGGCGAGGGTGATGATTCAACAAATATGGGATGCATATGCTCAAGTTGCTATGCCCATCGAGGAGGTTCAGATTGTTGTGCAGGCCCCTAAACAGTTTATTCAATGGTCGAGATGACTTATAAAGGTTACATTAGCCAAGGTATATTCAAAATTCAACTTATTTTTTTTTCTAATTACAAATTAAAATAACTTGATTGTATTTTATAACCTTATTTTATATTTACTTTTTTTATAGGATGTTCAACTATCTAAGAAAGATGTTCCACCTAAAAAATCGAAACCTGAAGTTGATCCAATAACATGCTTGTGGCTGGTGGTATCTAGTATGAGGACGAATGTTATTCAAATAGATTGGGAATCGACATTCCTTGGTAGACCTAGTGATGTAGACCTATGGATCACCTAGATGGATGTATTGGAAATTTGTACTGGCAATGACATGCTAAATATCTCCGTTCTACAATTATGGTTACTGTAAGTTTAATTTTTTTGTTAATCTCTTAAATACGCATCTCAATATTATATTTAACATTCATTTGTATATTTTAGGTGTATGCATCGTCTCTATCTCTTAAAGGGCCGGGAGAATGTATATGGATTTATTGACCCATTCCCTATGCAAAAGATAGGGAATAAGGATGAAGATTCTTAGGCCTACATTCAGAATTAGATGTATAATGGACAAAAACGATGTTACCTACACCGTACTTGCATTGGTAAGCACAAGTTATTTCTCACCTAAATACTTTTAAATGATATTTGAATCTCATCACATACATTCTTTTTCCAATGCAACTCGCATTGACAATTGTTAATTATTTATCTAGGGACAATGTTGTGGCCTTGTTGTGTTCATTGCATAAGAAGCTCAACAAAGAATTGAAACAACTAATAGAAAGGCCAATTTTTATTTATAATATATTTCATTTGTGCTTTATATTATAATTTTGAAACCTATAACATGTTTTGTATATCCATTTTTTAATCAGAGTCATGATTGGATATCAAACATTAGCAGGTAGGCACGTGTCACTACGAAGGAAGCCTAGTTGGTTTTTCCCCTATGTAAGTAATTTACAGCTGCATATTCAATTACAATTTCTAATAGTTTTTACAATCATTTCTAAAAAAAATTCTCATTGGTAGGCTAACAAACAAGTAGGGAGCTATAAGTGTGGATATTATGTTATGGAACATATGTTGACCATAGTTTTAGCAGACATTGTGGATTCATAGGACGAGATAATATAATTTTCATTCAGTTACAATAATACTCATAGTTTTTGTAGGTGGTTGGGTGATGATTTATCTTATGTTTTTTTATGTTGTAGTTATTCATCGATAGGGAACCATTCCCACATAAGGACTTACTAGACATCCATCGACGTTGGGCAACATTTTTCCTTGAAATAAGTAATAGATAGTTTGTTTAGAATGACTTTAGATAAACAAAAGAATAATAGTTTTTTATTTTATATGTTTCAAAGTATATTATGAAGTTTTGTTGGTTAATATAAGTTATAAATGAATTTGTTGATATATTGGCTGTTTCTATGGTATCTGTTTCTAACAGGGTTTGGTTGTATGTCAAAACAATGAAATTATTTTAAAAAAATGAAACTTTTTTAAATCGGTTGTGCATTAACCGATTTAAAAAGTATATTTTTAAATCAGTTATAGGCAGAACCAATTTAAAAAGCTATACTTTTAAAATCAGTCGCCCATTGAACCGATTTAAAAAAAATTTTAAATTGGTTTGACTTACAGTTTAGAAGGATAATATTTTCTATATCGCCTGTATATAAATCGGTTGTTAAATCGATTAAAAAGCCATTTTTAACCGATTTAAAAAGTGTTTTCTGTAGTAGTGTATCCATCAAAATATAGCATAAGAACACGTTTATACAACCAATATCATAATAAAATAAGCATTGTACAAAGGCAAACATGCGTAGATCAAGGGTTAAAAGTACCAAGAATCAATCTTTTTGCAAGAGGAACACATTTTTTAGCAAATAACACCACATATAGGGCGAAACTCTTAGAAAAGACTTCACCAAGAAAACTTCCCAAACAAAAGATGCAAACAAGGTACACAAATCTCCCAAAACTTGTGTCATAAAGCTCCTTTAGCAAAAAATGCAAGCTCTAAAGTCTTTCCTTCAAGATTCTTCAAGAATGTAATCAATCTCACCAACACCTCTGATAGTCCTACCATTTTAGCCCAAGAAAGTGAATAGAAGAATGAAATGGAGAGGAGGAGATAGAGAGAGCATTTCATGCTCTAGGAGTGAAAGATAAAGATAAAAGAAGCTCACCTTATAGATGAAAATAAAGAGAATGTGGAGAGCTTAATTGGACTTGTAGGAGGCTTGTATGGTAGAAAATATGGTGTATTTGAACTTTGGATGAAGAAGCTTGAAGCAAAAATGGTCTCAAGGGGTGATGGGGGGTGCTAAACCAAGGGCAGACAAGGAAGGAAAAGATAGAGTTTTTAGGGTTAAGAGAGAGAATGTGGATGTTGGAATGAATTAGGGTTAGGGTTTTGAAGTTATAAAGCCTTTTGAAAATTATTTGAATTTGAAATAGTAATGAAAATGGAAAAAATAATCAAAACTCCCTCCCACTTTCTCATAGGGTTGGACGAAGCTAATGGGAATCATTTCTCATTGGTTAATTCAAATTTTAGCTTAATTGGAGCAAGTTTAAAGCATTTTGACCAAAGTGTTAGGCATAAGTTTAACCATTTTGGTGTAATGTCCACATTAACCAACTTTAATATATATTATTATCCTATAAGGCTACATGAGGAAAAAAAAAGGGTAGAACAATAATTTACTTAGTGTGGTGAGTGGTACTAGGTGTATCTATGGTCTAGAACTACTTGTAGAATGTGCATTTGACATTAGACAAAATAATATTATTTTATTTTAGAGTGTTAGAATCATTTCAAAATTTTATAGAAGATTAATTATGATTAATAATCACTAATCATATTAATCTGCATGGAATATTTGACTACTTACTTACAAAAGTAATAGAATCTCACTACTGTAGGAAGCACTTTTTAAATTGATTAAAAAGGTTTGAACCGATTTAGATACAGGAGATATAGAAAATACGGTGATTTTAAATCAGATTTTGAACTGATTTACAAAAGCCTTTTCAACTCAGTTCATTGCATAACCAATTTAAAAAGTGTGAACTAACAAGCAAATTTAGTCTTTCTGTTACGCTATCTCCTTCCCTCACCACGTAGCACACACGATCAATCCAATTGAAATGCAGGGCCACAAAACAACAAATAAACAAAAGGGAAAAGAATAGTGAAAATCAAAACTTGTTTATAGTAGAACATCTTTATTTTAAGTATAAAAAGCAAGGCAACAATAAAGTTTGTTACTCTAGAACTTGATGAATGTCATAGACATTTCATTTTGAACAAAATGCATAGAATAAATAACAAACCCTATCCTTGTCCTGCCTGCATCCTATTCTAAACTAAAAACAGAAAAAATAGAATAAAAAAAATAAAAATTGAAGACCACACAACCAACAACAACAAACAGCCAATAGACAAAAGTGAATGAATGCGAGACTCAAGCACAACAATAAATCACTATTCACCCTTATCTTCACTAAGGGGAACAACAGCAGCATCAACAGCCTCAAAGGAAGACAATGGCACCAAATAAGGCATTCTGTCAAAGGCACGAGTAAGGTTAGAGGCAAAAAACTACTGCGTTGTCGTGGTTGACATACTCTTCTATGCGGTGCTTAAAGGTCTTGAACATAAGCTCAGGTTGGTGCTGCATCACTCGAAGAACATCTCCATAGGAGGGCCCTTGCATGACACACATGACCGTGAAGTTGTGAGGGCCATCGCCCTAACCGCCTTCCTCACCAACACACATAACCCCTCAATCGTTGTCAGCTGTTCCATACACATTGACCTATGCTTGAACTGCTCCACGCACTGCTGCTTCATCTCCTTTGTGTACAACAAGCTTGGAGAGAGCTTAAGAGAGCTTTGAACAAAGGGCCTGAAGATGAATTTCACTTTTGCAAAATAAAATGAGAGCTGCTCCAACTTATTTAACCCGGTTGCTGCTTAACCAATTTAGAAAACTAGGTTTTTAAATCAATTCCTTTTACAATCGATTTAGAAAACTAGGTTTTTAATTAGATCCTTTTATAACCAATTTAAAAATCAATTTTTTAAATCGATTACAATAGTAATCGATTTAAAAAATAGTTTTTAAATCAATTTTATGATACCTGATCTAAAAAAGTTGTGTCAAATATTTCAAAAATGCCACCAGTCTTCTTATTTAAGTCGGTCTCCATGAACCAATTTAAATCCCTATTTTAGAATAATGTTTTTGCAGTAGTGTCTTTTAATGCCTAATTCATATCACAATATAAGTTTCAATTGAATTAATAGTTGAAACTCACACAAAAATTCATAGAAATTCTAATTGATTAATTTTTATGAGTTAATTAACATTTTCATTTATAAATAATGCAAATCAAATTATTTAAGAAATAACATAAAACTAGGTATTGCACATCTTATAATTTTTTTCATGGCTCTAGCGAATATTCCATTCCATTGCCCTTAAATTAGCCTACTATTAATGTACTTTTTTCTCATGTGTGAATCATTCCTCGTAGGTTAAAAGTGAAGTGGGCAAAGGAATCTGATTTATATGCATTCGTTATCCCCACTGAGATGTAAAGGCTCTAGGCATACCTATGACATTGGAAAGAAAAAATGTTTAGGTAAAAGTTGAATACTTAGTTATTCATTTAAAGCTTAAAATATACTTAACAAATATTTGAATAATGGAGACGCAAGACATTTAAGTCCTACCCAATAATTCCAATACATTCTTCTAGTGCACGAAGAAATTCATCTCCTTACCAATAACATTAGCCCCAAATGATTCATTGAATGTTCCTTGATTTTCATTGCAGCTACACATAAACGTGTAAGTTAATCCATAAGGGCTATGACATTACTGCATTGGCCTTAGAGTGAATTCATTAGAAACAATAATTTATTAAATAAATAAACAAATATTAATAAATATTTCTAGACTATTAAATATTAAATATATAATATGAAAAAAAATCTCAAGATATGATTTTTCATATTAGAGATTCTTATGCTTTGAGAGGTGAACATGGACATCATTTCCTTCCTCGTGATAGCCATTTATGTTGTCACTTGCCCTATTATCTTCTCTTTTCATCTACTATCACAATCGTTCCTACATCTCTTGCTACACCTGTTATTTGAATCGAGATGTGGCCTATCGCATTTCTTCCTCCATCTCTTCTCTTGTTACCATTCCCAAATCATAGCGTGTAGGCATACCAAAGTATTGTCAGACAGCCACTCCTTATCTAATTGCCTAAACACAACAAAGGTGCTTTGGTCTCCCTATAGTAGTAGACAATATATCATTCTAGCTACATAGACTAAAGCTTCCTTGAGCATCCTAATAACATTACAAGTAACTATCATAATTAGCATTTATGTTGCAAAAGGCAAATAGTATTTTTTATTTATTTATCCTAACTTATAATTCTCATGGCAACAAAACAAGTCTCATTAGTTATGTAGCCCCTAGATTTTCTTTGGCATGCCTTCTTCCATTTCCCATGCCAAGTAGGATGTGATGGAAGAAAAACAATTTAGCATTTCTTTAATTATTTCTTCTTCAAGCAATTCATAACCTCCACAAGACAATCTATGGAGTACAATTTTTTGCTTAAATATCCTTTTTTTCCTGTTAAAAACAAATTAATTAAATAAAAACATATTGATGAATCAATTTACTGGTAAAATGAATATATAATAAAATCAACTAACCAAAAATATAAGGCCTTCTAAACTCTAGATAAAAGAATGTCAAGTATCCTCATTGAGAAAAAGGATACTCCTTGTAGGGATTAACGTCCTTCAAATCACCAAAGATGTATCTACTGGTGAGATTAGTCTTGGTGGCATTCCAGTGCTCCCTTTAAATGAGCTACAATACCTGTAACACCCCTATTTTTGCATATCAAATTATTTTCTTGATTATTCTATATCTATTTTTGAAGAACCAGATAGGAATCTCAAAAATTTAATCCCTATGGTTACGCTCGTATCAGTGAGTAATACTTAGTTTATATTTTTAATAGTTTTGGGAAACGGAGTCCGAAAAAAGGAAAAATGACTATTTTGCCCTAGAAGGATTGGATAATTGAGAAAATAGATAAAAATAGTTAGAAGTATCTAAAATTTATTTTTAAGTCATTTATGCGCTTAGAATAATTAATAATAATTTTAGAAATTTTTCAGGAATTTATTAAGACAATTTTTGTAAAATGACCAAAATACCCCTAGTAAATTGCGAGAGTAAACTAGAGACTTTTTAACTTCAAAGTATTTTGAAAATTTTAAAATAGGTATAAATTAATTATAAAGATTTTATTTTAAAAGACAAATAGTGAAAAATGTAACTCTTATTTTAGTTTTTCAACTAATTTCTGATATTTGACTATTTAATTCTAAAAAATCGGGTGGGAATTTCAAAATTATGATTCCCACCATTACCCTCAAAATTTCAAGAGCTATCTAATTGTGATTTTTAATAATTTTTCTGAGTCGGAGCCCGAAGAAATTAAAAAATGACAATTTTGTCCCTATTTCTCACTATTAAGGACTGACATGAGAAAAAAATTCAATTGAAATTAAAATGCCAATTTGAGCTTAGAATCAACTCATATATATTAAAATATAATTTTGCAAATTTTTTGGAATTCCTGTGTAAAATGACCAAAATGCCCCTAGGTGTTCAATAAGTCAGCCAATATTGGTTTGACATCCAACAATGGTGAAAATGGTAATTTCATTTTATTTATAGGTGAAATATTTAATTTATAATTTTCATAAAAAATTTGGTATTTATTGAATTAAAATGGATTTTTTATGAATTTTCTACCTTAAAATGCAAAATATATACATATAATTCGAAATAAATTAATAAAAATTAAAATTTATTATTAGAAATTTATTTTTGATGAAAAATAATGTATTTGTCCAGTTTTTCATTAAAGTGCATTATTTTGATATTAAAAGTCAATTTTTCAAGTTTAGGTGATTTTATTAGTACCGGTTAATTTACCTGCAGATAAAATTAACTTCTAGAAGCTGGACAGCTAAGGGAGCACGTCCAAAACCTAGGAATAGCTGATTCATCACCCTATTTTTGATATGTGTCCTTAAATTAATTAAAAATAAATCAAAATAAGATTTATGACATAATGGCTTATGTCATCAAAGTGGACACCTAAGCCTTCTCTTCCTCTATAAATACCTCCCATCCTTGGTCATTTTTCACACACCTCTCCCTCTCTCAAGCCACCAAATTCTTAGAGAGCTTATCTCTCTAGAAGAATTTTTTTTTTTACTTTGCTTTTATGCTAAAATTTTACTAGTTTTCCAACAACTAGTAAAGTTCTCTTCCTACGAGCTTTGCCTCAACAATTCGATCCTCTTCATCAACCACCTTAGAGGTAATGGGGGGAGTGGGGTTGGTTCTAAATTATTGTCACTTTGCATGTTGGTAGGAAGGGTGTTCCCCTAAACCTGTTTAGGCTTAAGTTTTTTCTTTATTATTATTGTTATATTATTTCACGTTAAACTTTAATTTTTGCTAAGTTGTTACTCTGCTTAAATTTAAATTATTAAATTATACTTGCTAAGTTGTTATTCTGGTCAAATTTAAATTATTAAATTATTAAATTATACTTGCTAAGTTGTTACTATGCTCAAATTTAAATTATTAAGTTATACTTGTTATGCTGTTACTCTGCTCAAATTTAGAAAATTAAAATGTATTTATTTAGTCGTTATTCTGCCAAAATTTTAGTACTTAAATTATAATTACTATGTTGTTATTTTGCTAAAATTTTATGTGATTATGATATTGTGTAATTTCTGGAATATAAGGCAGAAATGTTGATTGTACTGGTGCTCAAATTAATTGAGGTCAGGGAAACCTCTGTTTGAGAAGTAGGAAATGATAAATTAGTGAGTAATGTAAAGTAAGTGGTATGCAGTGGCATGGCACCTTGCTAGGGAAGCTACGGTTTGGTACACTGCAGGATGAAAGGCAGGACCCATGGTTAGGTCTAGAAGGTATGGTATCGAGTTGTGAGCATCCTAATGGCCAAGGTAGCGCTCTTGAACTGGGACAATCATTTAACCAACTTGATAATCCTGACAACTGCTCAGCGTCACCAGGATTGGTGAGAGTATACCTCTATAAATGAATATCTTAAATTGTTATTTTGTTCCTCAATGATGATGAGAACTATACCATGAGATGATGTTGAGAGAGGTATATGTACTCCTAGTCACTTTTCAGGTTTTGTTAATAACTATTACCCATTAATAGAAAGTATGGATCCATATTGAGTCAAGGATTGTATAACATATAATAAACTTTAGGTTCAATTTTCATTGTTAACTATGTTTTATCTGTATTGTGTGCTAGAATTCCTACCATACATGTAAAAGTGATATTAGAACAAATAACCTCACTCCATTATTTTTCATTTTATGCATGATTGATCACGATTAATGAAGACTCGGCCGTTGATGAAGACCTATAATGTTAGTCTAATAGTTTGTTATTTTATGAGATAGAGTAGATGGACACTACTCTGACTAGGATCTTTTTGATGTATTGGGAATAAGTAATAACTATTTGATGCATATTTCAATCTCCCTGTATTTCATTTATTTTTCTAATTATGAAATCATGATGTACTGTTCCACGATAAATACATACAGATTTTATTTTATTTTTATTGTCATTTTCAAATTCTGTTAAATTTATAAATCTTCTATTATTAAAAGCGAAGAAAAATTTTACTTGCATTTTTAAATAAATAAATAAGTATGGGTTATATTTAATGTGAATGGGTGTCACAATACCCACATACATTGAAGTTAATAAAGATAATAATTACAAATATAGATACAATATAAAGTGATAAATTGTGATAATCTACCAAATCTGCTTCACACACTCTTCTACATCATCTCACACATTCTTTAGAATGCTCGACTTAACAGTAGTCTCTACCTTCATCTCACAGCGTACCAAACTGTAATTTTCTTATCTCAAAACTACAATGCATAGTCCTATCTTATCATTATTCACTCATCTTTATCTTATACAATTTCATTCACGACATACTTTGTTTCTCCATAAATTCCGACAAAGGGATCTCTGAACTCAAAGATTCATAATCTCAAAGATAATTTAATATCTTTGCTCTTTTTCACATAAAAATATTATAAAATATTAAATAATTTCTAATAGGATTCTTTAACCTTATCCATATGGTATCTTTTATCCATGTTTCTTTATAAAATAAGTTGTAAAATAAATATATAGACCTTATCTTACTTATAAACTCTATTAATTATTTTCCATTTATACTAACAAAAGACCAAATGAAATTTTATTTAGTAAATTGGTACTTACTTCAAAATTTACTTTTAATTTGGTGAAATTTCACAAATATTAATTTAATAAATTCAATTATTACCCTTATTTTGTTAGAATGGCCGATAGCCATTTTACTAGTTAAGTGATTAATTTTTAATTTTTATACTAGGTAAAATTGCCCCAAATTTGTTATAAAAATTTATAATTTATTATTAATTGAATAGTCAATTTAATTTTCAAAAACTTTTCTTGGAACAGACTCCTAATAACCAAAATGCACCATTTCTCCCCTTAAATCATATACTTTAAATTTTCTTCTAATATTTATTCAATAAAATTTTGTTGTAAAATAATATATCAGCTAATATCATATGATAACTAAACAAACAATTTTCTTTGTTCCTATTGAGAGCCATGGCCGAATACCATATATGGTTCCACAGCATCCAATTTTTATTTTTTTCATCATATAAAAATCTACTACTTTTAATTAAAATTTTATTTATTTAAAATAATGATAATTATTGATAAAAATAGAACTCGTCTTCTTCTATTTTGGAACACCAAGACTGAATGGTGTATATCATCATGGCCTTGCGATTTTGTTTCATAACAACTAAAATTGCATTTTATAGACAAGATCTAAAACCATATACAATTGATACAAGTCATTAATAACAAATCAAACCATGCTTAGTCAAATAAAAATTTCATCATTTTCCCCTTTTTATCCTACTTGTTGGCTGAATACCATAGCAGAGAGATCCACCATGATTTTGTTTCATTTTGAAACAAAATCTTCATACAAATCCAAGATACACACATTTCATTCATGATATAAAAGTATACACATCATAAAACTCATGGATCTAAGACAATAACAACAAAATCCATACAAGTCTAATTACATATCAACACCATAAATCTGTACAAGATACATGCTTTTCCATCAATATAATGAGCTTTAAGAACAACATAAACATAAAAAGAATGAAAGTGAGAGTTGGAAGAGATTTTGAGGTAGGGATGTCAATGGCAGGACAGGTACGGGTAGTAGTCCTCCCATACTCACCCGTACTTATATGGGTACCTGGTAAGCTGGTATCCACAAATATTATATATATATCTATGGGTATCCATGGGTATCCGTGAATACTTGTTAAAATGTAAACTTTTAAACAAAAGTAAAAAAATAAAATAAAACTAAAAATAAATATTTTTGAAACATATATTTATAGTAAAAAAATAATTTTATAACATATATTTATACTAAAAATAAATTAAAGTAATTTAATTTATATATGATTAAAGATATTTAAATAATTATAAGGTGCAAGTAGGGTATCTTACTACATGTCCCCACACTGTTAATAAACAGGTATCTATTTAATATCCATGGCGGGTTTACCCATAGGTATTTGTGAGTATGAGTTTTTTTGCCATCTCTATTTGGGTGCCAAATCTCATCCTATTCCTTTTGAAAATGGTTAAGCAAAATAAAACACCCCTTCCCCCCATACCTTAATGAAGAAGAGTAGTAGAGGTTGATAGTGAGCTAGAAACCAAGAAGCTTTTGCAAACAACTCGTTCAAAACACTTGGACAATGGAAGCTTTGAGTGGTTTATGATTTGTTTGTGATGTTTGAGAAATGAAATGAAGTAAAACTTGGTGTTTGTGGGAGAAGAAGAGTTTAGCTAGCAAAGGTAAAGGAAAGAGAATGAAAGATTTTGGTGGATTTTGGTATTAAATGAGAGCTTATCCACTTTTGTAAAAAAAATTAACAAACAAATTGATTTTTACCTAATTAAATTAAATGAAAAAGATTGATCTTTATCCATTAGAAGGTTAATATGCGCTGTAATTTGGGGATGAGTGGCCAAAAATTATAGCCCTCAAAGGTGCAGATATTTTAATTTTTCTCAAATTAATTAATTGGAAAAGAAATTAATTTAAAACCTAGTTAATTTTAAATAAAAATGGCTTGATACTATCCATTAGTGACCAATGAAAATTCATCCTAGTGACATGTAGACCTTCTCTAGAATATTCTGAAATAATTTTAAATTTTTATAATTTTCTATTTTTTTTTGACAATTAATTGCATTTCTAGGTCAAAATTTACTAGAAAATTTATTTTAATTTAATTAAAACCATAAATTTAAGATAAATCCAAAAAAATATTAGTTTGTATGAAAACATAATTTAAATAAATTTTTCAGAATTTTTGGATGTCAAAAAGTCACTGATTTGGCTTCTTTAGACACCAAGGCTCATTTTGATTTTTTTCACACAAGAATTTTAGGAAAATTTTAAAAAATTCTTAAATTTATATTTTATTATTCTAATTATTATTATTTTAAACTCAAAAATATTTTTTTTCTAAATTTTTGGACATCTTTAACACTTTTTATTCTAATTTTTATACCAATGGGCAAAATGGTCATTTTCCTGAGCATTGGTCCAGAAATATTATTAAAAATCAAAACTAAGCGTTTCTCAGCATTCTAAACACAATAGTATGGTCAGAATGTTGAGATCCTTATCCAGTATGTTTTATAATAATATTAAATAAATAGAAAAACATGTATTAAGGATGTTAAGGTGTTATAATATAAGTGAATAGTAATTTATTGGTGCAAACCCTAGATGTCAATACCTTATGGTTTATATTTGTATCTTGTTTTGTTCATTTATTAATGATATGAGGCATTTTATTTATTATGTGTGTATTGGAACATAATAAAGTCTATGGAATAATTTATTCTTAAATATCCTAATCAAGTATTATTGTTAATACAGACAACAATGATACATTAAGACTAGTATGTGAGTGAACTGATGACCACATATCATGGGTCATGGATATGAGATATTAATTCTTCACATGGATACATGATTAAGTGTAATGATGTAATAGATTGACCTATCATGAGAACATTACTTAGAAGAGTCATGAAAGTGTCATGAGCGATTCTTAATATGACTATGGTATATAGTCTTTAGACCTAAACTCACTATGATTCCTAATGAGGAGTTGTATGTTTTAATGCCATCAAATGTTGCATGTGATAAGGTGATTATAAACCTATTTATTGAACTTAGAACAAATTGTGAAGAGGGATGTGAGTGATATAGATAGATTTGTCCCTCCTTTGTAATAGGAGTAATATCCGTGGGCCCTCTTGATAGAATAAGACACTTATGCATGGCTGTGCTAAATGATTCGATATGGGATATCAATCTCATTTAATCTAATGTCTTCTTGGGTATCAAGAAATAAATAAATTAAGCTATGCAAGGATAACACGATTTATGCCTTGTGTTCAATTGTGATATTTGGACAAAGGGACTAAGTTACACGAGAACATATGTCATGGAAAGGTTATGTCAAATCACAAGACATTCTTATTACTTGGGTAACAATGATGTATTGATAGATATCACTTATTGTTTATAATATTGAATAAGATTTAATATTATTGCCAATGTAATAAGAACTTATAAGGGTCACACACATAAAGTAGATTAAAAGAGAAAAGGAATATTAAGTATGACTATAATATTTCTTATGAGTTGGGCTTATAAAGTATAAGCCTACTTAAAAGAAAAGGTCTAGATAATGAGAAACAGTGTGTCATGTTTCTCATTGGCGAGACCTCTTAATGTAAGAGCTTGGTACTACTAGGTTAAAGGTGCTAAGGAGCTCCTATATATAGGTAGCACCTGAAGCCCTAAAACATCATCAATTCTCTACTCGCATACAACACTTAGTGTGTGAGAGAAACCTTAGCTAGTGGTTGGATGTTTCTGAAGGCGTAGTTGGCACTACCTCCCCTTCCTCGGTCATGAGACGGCTTAGTTTGAGTTTGTTGGGCTACATGGCTGACAATAAGGTTCACGCTCCAAGAGGTAAACCCTATATCATAGTTTTATGCTCTTTCGCAAGGATCCGATGATGGGAAAGTTTTTCACCGCGATTGTTCTGGTCTGGGTTTCCCAACAATATTTAGATTCCATCTATTAAGAGACCAAAGATCCTTAATCTTATAACCACTATCATGGATGTCTACTATAGTTACCTCCAAGCATAAAGCTTTCTTCATCACCAATGGTTTGTACCAGAAACTAGTGTCTTCATACTCTTCCAATCTATCAAATGCCTTCAATATGAAGTTTTAGGTAGATGGGACTCTCCTAGAATGTGCCATGTATATTTCCCTTCTTCATGTATTTCATAGCTAATATTTAGACCCACTACTAAGTAGTAGGCACAGCTGGCCTAAGGGTAAGACTACTAAAGCTCAAGCTTTAGACCTACTAAAAAAAATATTTGCTATTAGTTTTTATAAAGCAAAAAGGCCACATATATTGGTAAAATGTCATATATATAAGCAAAAAGGCCTAACATATAACTCTTTATTTAAAATAAACAAGTCTTTCCCTAAGTTTGCTATAGGCCTGACTTACCATTGAGCCAGCCTTATTGGTAGGGTATAAGAGGTCTTATACGAGTTTCCCAAGCAAGACAATATTCTGGTACCTCATTATGTGCACCCCAAAACCACTTTTCTTCCTTAGTCTTGTGACCTTGCTCCATTTGACCATGTGAATACCTTTTTGTCACTAGCAAGATGGTCACATATATATTGGGCGTACCAATTAGGGGTGAGCAAGGGACAAGTTAAGACGGGTTTATTTTTGTCCTTACCCGATCCAAAATTTTGATTGGGTCATTTTATGTAAACCTGAACCTAACTCGATCAAGACCTAAAATATGTGGGACGAGACTGGGTCAACTTGACTTTTTAACATAATATATCAATCTTATCATTATGTATATTTAAATTGTAAAATTAAAAAAAGTATAAAACTTGAACTAGGGTATATTTTACAATATATATTTTAAAATAAATAATATTATTATAAATATAATATCATATTATACATAATATTATCTATTAAATTAAAATTTTTATTATTAATACATAATTATTCAAAAAACTTATACTTTTAAGAGAGTATAGGACATCAAACCAGGTTAAGACGACTCAAAGTGTAACCTGAACCCCGTCCTTAAAATGCATTGGGTCTAATTTCAAAACCTGAACCTATCAAAATCACCCTCGAGATGGATTGGGTCAATGGAACGGGTTGGGTCTTGCTCACCCCTAGTACAAATTAATTTGCATATGCCATACGAAGGTATGGATGAGAAGACCACATTAGCTAGAATTAATCTCCCTGGTTTGTTAAGGATGACTCTACCACGCAACTAGTTTCAAGGCCACTCAATCAATCAAAGTTGTAGTGGTTTCCATCTATTTTCCTAAACTTCTTGTACAATCATAGCCCTTGATCTTTCCATGCATAACACTAAAAGGTAGGGGGATAATGGATCTCCTTGTCAAAGGCCACTAACTTGGGTAAAACTATCTATTTTACTACCATTCCTCAGGGGAGAAATAGAAGTAGAGGACACCATGCATTATAAGATTACTTCCAAGAAACTAAGTAGTCTAAGGGTTTGCTTGAGAAACTCACTACAAGAAAATACAAATTTAGCGTCAAATGTAAAAAGACAGTGGTATGGCAATCGCATATAGAGTCGGCTAAGCCGACTCTAAACCAACACTATCTTATTTAAATTATTATTTTTTTTGAAAGGAAATGTTTGTGATTGTTTTTATGAAAAAAATAATTTTTGTTGTTAGTGTCGACCCCAACCATTACTACATAGTTAATTTTTTTTTTTAAATATATTTTGTTGTAGTGTCGGTTGAAGCCGTCACTTTTTATTTTTTTAAATATATTTAGTCATAGAGTTGGCCAAGGACGAATCTAAATAATAATAATAATAAAAATCAAAAAATAAATTTGTATTCTAAACATTATTGAGTCCTAAAACACAAAAGTGGACAGTGGTTTCCTTCTTCCTTCCTTCACGAGTCTAAAGCTTCGCTTCTAATATTCCCTGTTCATCGTACAACGTCACCACTCCATTGGACCACCGCTCGCAGGGTTTCGTGTGGAATTGCCGTTGTTTCTTTCCCTTCCATCAAGTTTTGGGTTTCAACATCGATCTCTTCTTTCATTTTTAATAACCTCATTACTCATTCTATTTTTGTTTCTCGGTAGCCATCCCAGCAAAACCCATTTTCTTGTTCACTTTGAAATCATAATGGAACTTAGTACACACATTCAGATAATTTCAAGCCTGCATTATTCCTTTTTGTTTTTTATTTTGGCTCCTATTTATTAGGGACCAGATCTAGAATCCATTACCAATTAAAGAATATTTGGGCATTGTTATCATTTGTATGAATATCCACCCTAGAGTACATGGTATACATCAAAACTCTTCTAATATATTCTAGGTTGGGTAGCTAAATATGAAAAAGATCAATTGCTGAATAAAAAGCAAGTTAAAATAGCCTCTGAAATTTGAATTATGACCTCAAATAAGTGAAAGTTGCTGTAGTGGCACAAGACCAATGAGTTGTAGCATAACTAATGCAATATCAGCATCTGTTTTTGGGTGTATTTAAGAATAGGTAAATAAGTTACTCTAGTACTACCAATCAGGGCACTAACAACATGCTTAGAATCTAAGGAGCAACGAAAGGCCCACCTAGAAAATTATCTCCTAGGATTTTTTTTTAATTCCGGGAAGGAGGATTCACTATTCAATTAGCCTCTAGGCACTAAGAGCAACTTCATCAATTCCGTGTTTTTTAGTTTATTCATTTCAATCTATTTTGTTTTGATTTTTTATATTCCTATAATCTTAGAGTGCTCATTCTCATTCCAAATTTCCAATCACATAACCAAACATTGAATGTAAATGGGTCATTCAATTCCCTCCAACCAAACATACAGTCATGCATTAAGGTTCATTGCAAAGAATGAACTAGAAAATCATATTTTAAGAGGCCGAATGCTGAAATTATATTTTACAAAATCAAGAATGAGAACAAATGGGAGTTTTTAACAGTTTGATATATTTGGACCCCTTGGGCATGTATGTAGTTCTGCTCATGGGCCATGAAAAAGTAGGGTGGATTTAGTAATATACTAATTGCTAATGCTAACAAGCCTAGGATAGATAATCATAGGGATTTGTACTCAGCATCTTTCAGCCTTAGTATTATAATTTCTTATATGAAAGGTTTCTAAACTGTCATTCTAATTCAACATATCCTGCTTTTCTTCTAGATTTGTATCGTCTAAGGCATTGATCAGGACACCTAATCTATGTTGTGATTGTGAAATTTAGCTAAACCAGGGGGAGGGGGGAATCTTACTTTCATTGTGACTATAGGCATATGATGGTGATGTCATGTATGATTTACAACATAATCAATATATTATAACAAAGGAAGACCCTGAGGGGGGGCACATGTCAACCTGTGGGATAATTTTTTTCCAGCCCAACTCTTTTTCTCTTTTCATTTCATTTTTTTTTTAATTTTTTGTTTTTCTTCTTTGTATACATAGCATAAAAAACCTATTTGTTACTAGCAGCAAGTTTTGTGTCCGACAAAACGAATGCAACTGCTTAACCATTTCATTTCCTTCTTCGTGTATCTACAACTAGAAACATTGTTGTAGACAGAAGGCTAAGGAGCTGTAGGAGTACTTCAAATAGAAGAAGCTTGAAGAAGTAGATCAGGGACCTTTTCTTTGGCTTCCTTGCCAAAAAATGAGATTAACAATGGAAGGTAATTTTTTTCTCTTCTTTTGGGACTTGGTAAAGTTGGAGTTTTTCTTTATGTGGGTTTATGTTAATCACATTCTTTTTAATGTTAGTAGAAGTAGTTAATTGTGAGCTGCTATTTGGTTTAATGTTGGGGTGTGTCATTGAGCGGCACTAACCCTTCCAAAAGAAAATTCCTGAAAAGTGCTTAATCAATTTTTGATCTTTTCTCAACCCATATAACCATTAGTAATTAATATAAATTTTAATGATATTGCTAACAAAAATAAGGAAGGGGAATAGATTGCAAAAATTCAGTAGTTTGAGAAGAAATTAGAGCAACCAATAGCATTTGGTGATGAGTGAACTTATGAATAACCTCATGTAGCATACAGAAAAACAATAGATCTGTTTTAAAACCATTTCAAATTGCAGCATGCATATATTTTTAGCTATAATTGTAACGAAATAACTACACATATAACACCCTTATTTTTGCATATCAAATTATTTTCTTAATTATTTTGTATTTATTTTTGGAGAACTTGATGGAAATCTCAAAAATTTGATTACTACAGTTATGTAATACTTAGTTTAGATTTTTAATAAATTTTCGAACTGAGCTCAAAATAAGTAAAATGACCATTTTGCCCTAAAAAAAATCTAGATAACAAAATAAAAAAAATAGTTAGAAGTGTTTATAAATTCTTTTTAAGTTATCAATATACTTAGAATAATTAATAATAATTTTAGACATTTTTCGGGAATTTATTAAGAGAGTTTTTGTGAAATGACTAAAATACCCCTGATTGACTACAGTAGCAACCCAGAGACTTTTTGACTTCAAAATATTTTGAAAATTTTATACTAAGTATGTTTCATTATAAAAATTTTATTTTGAAAGAAAAATAGTGAAAAATATAATAATCCTATTTCAATTTTTTCAACTGTTTTTCTAATATTTGACAATGTAATTCTGAAAAATCAGGAAGGAATTTCAAAATTTTGATTCCTACCATTATGCTCAAAATTTCAAGAGTTGTTTAATAGTAATTTTTAATAATTTTTTCGAGCCGGAGCCCGAAGAAACTATAAAATGACGATTTTGTCCCTATTTTTCAACATTAAAGGCTGAAACAAGAAAAAGGTTCAATTGATATTAAAATGTCAATTTGAGATTGGATTCATGCCATATATATTAAAATATAATTTTGTAAATTTTCTGGGAATTTTCTGCAATTCCTATGTAAAATGACCAAATGCCCCTAGGTGTCCAATAAGACAGCCAATATTGGTTTGACATCGAAAAATGGTGAAAATGATAATTTCAGTTTATTTATAGGTGAAATATTCAATTTTATAATTTTCACAAAAATTTTGGTATTTATTGAATTAAAATGGATTTTTTTATGAATTTTCTAGCTTAAAAATACAAAATAAATACATATAATTCGAATTAAATTAAAAAAATTAAAATTTATTATTAGAAATTTATTTTTGATGAAAAATAATGTATTTGTACATTTTTTCATTAAAATACATTATTTTGATATTAAAAGCTAATTTTTCAAGTTTAAGCGTTTTTATCGGTATCAGTTAATTCACCTACAGATAAAATTTACACTAAGGAGCATGAAGACAGCTCATATAGCACGTTCCCAAGCCTAGGATGGGTGATTCACCACCCTAAATGGTGTATGTGTCCCTAAATTAGATTAAAAATAAATAAAAATTAGATTTATGACATAATGCTTACAAAATGGCTTATGTAATTTTGGTGGACACCTAACCCTTCTCCTCCTCTATAAATAGCCATGGTTTTGGACCATTTTTCAGCACCTCTCCCTCTCTCAAGCCACCAAATTCTTAGAGAGCTTTTCTCTCTAGAAAATTTTTTCTTTTACTTTGCTTTTATGCTAAAATTTTACTAGTTTTCCAACAACTAATAAAGTTCTTTTCCTAGGAGCTTTGCATAAACAATTCCATCCTCTTCATCAACCACCTTAGAGGTAATGGGGGGAGTGGGGTTGGTTCTAAATTATTGTCACTTTGCATGTTAGTAGGAAAGGTTTTCCCCTAAACCCATTTAGGCTTAAGTTTTATTATTATTATTATTGTTATATTGTTTAATATTAAACTTTAATTTTTGCCAAGTTGTTACTTTGCCCAAATTTAGATTATTAAATTATAATTGCTAAGTTATAACTCTACTCAAATTTAAATTATTAAATTATAATTACTAAGTTGTTACGCTGTTCAATTTTAGAAAATTAAAATACACTTGCTAAGTTGTTACTTTGCTCAATTTTAGAAAATTAAAATGCACTTGCTAAGCGGTCACTCTGCGCAAACTTAGAAAATTAAAATGTATTTATTTAGTTGTTATTCTGCCAAAATTTTAGTAATTAAACTATAATTATTATGTCGCTATTCTGTTTTGATATTATGTAATTTGTACAATATAAGGCAAAAATATTGATTGTACTGGTACTCAAATTAATTAAGACCAAAGAAACCTTTGTTTGAGAAGTTAGGAAGTGATAAATTAGTGAGTAATGTAAAGCAAGTGACATGTAGTAGCATGACACCTGCTAAGGAAGCTATAGTTTGGTACACTGTGGGATGAAAGGCAGGACCTATGGTTAGGTCTAGAGGGTATGGTATCAAGTGGTGAGCATCCTAATGGCCAAGGTAGCGCTCTTGAGCTGGGATAATAACTTAACCAACTTGATAACCTTGACAACTGCTCAACATCACAAAGATTGGTAAGAGTATACCTCTATAAATGGATATCCTAAATTATTATTTTGTTCCTCAATGATGATGAGGACTGTACCATGTGATGGTGTTGAGAGACGTATATGTACTCCCAGTTACTTCCCAGGTTCTGTTAAGAACTATTACCTACTAATGGAAAGTATGGATCCATATCGAGTCAAGAATTGTATAACATAGAATAAACTTTAGGTTCCCTTTTTATTGCCAACTTTGTTTTATCTATATTGTGTGGTAGAATTCCTACCATACATGTAAAAGTGATATTAGAACAAATTACCTCACTCTATTACTTTTTCTTTTATGCATGATTGATCGGGGTTAATGAAGACCCGGTTGTTGATGAGGACTGTAACACCCCAAATTTCAAGTACTAGAAATAAACCACGAGGTAGCTCTTAGTAGAACCCTTCTCATATGTTATTAGACAAAAGATGTCTTAAAAATTATTGTTATTATATTTCCTATTATTATTATTATTATTATTATTATTATTGTGTTGTGTTGTTGTTATTATATTTATTGTTATTATTATTGTTGTTGATGTTATTATTATTCTTATTCTTATTAATACCTTAGTATTATAAATTAGTAGAAATATTATTATACAACCCAAAAGAGCATTTAGGGCCCAATAGAGGATTAAAGCCCACTAAGCTACATACCCACCCACATGTTATAAGAAGGGAATAGAGAAGGAGAATTAGGTTTAGCCATCACAAATAGAAGAAGAAAGAAGGTAGAGAGAATGAGGAGAAAAGAAAGAAGAAGAAGAGGAAAAGAAAAAGGAGGAATAGAAACCGGAGAATTCAAGCCCTAGAACTTAGCTTTGTATGTCCATAAAGGTGAGAGTGATCTCCCTCGTGTCCTTCTTTGTTTTGTTCATCTATTTATCTTTTCCCTCCTTATACCTAAATTTAGGGATTTGATGGGTTTTGAGGGGATTGTGAGGGAGTAAGGAAATTATAGATTAGATTGACCAATTATCAATGTAGAAGAGTGATTAAGAATCTAATTATTTATCTTGAAGCATTTAGAACCCAAAGACAATAGAAAAAATAAATTAAAATTAGTACCTCAGATTCGCCCGGCGAGATTAGATAGCCGTTGGGCGACTTTTCTTCAAAAACTGGATTCCACGTTTATGCTAGGCACGCGGACCCGCTGGGCGGGTTGGGTTCCGATGCAGACCCACTAGACAGGTTCGCTGGATCGCCGAGTGAGACTTCTGTCCTACTGGGCGAATACGAATTTTACTATTCTGTTCTTTGCGTTTTTGACTCCTTTTTGCAGTTTTTAACTCATTGTTGTTTGTTTTCTTATGCTTTGTTGAGTTTATATTGTATGATTATTATTTACCTTGAAAGAAACTGAGTGTGATATGAAATTGTGTCAATGTTTCATGATAAAAGTCTATAAAAAGTTGTAAGCATTATTTGTGACCATGCATCATAACATTTGAGTTATGTGATGAGGAAAGTATGTAGGAATCTGGTTAGTGGAGGCCGTGATGGGTTGTCTAACCTTAGCCTTGGGGGTTATCCGGTTGGGAAAACTCCAATGGTCCATGCTAATCCCATGGAGCCGGGGCGTACTGGCAAAACTGGGTAACCCTGACTAGTCACCGGAGGATATCATGCTAGTTAAGGGTGCGAAAGTCGAAGGCATCAATACTGATGACGCTTCTTATGGCCTACATTTACTCCTAGTCTACTTTCCAAAAAGTTTAGGTTGGTACCACATGTGCATGAGTAGTGGTTTAGGAACATAGCACACATATGTATCTTGTTATAGTGTGATATGTTAGAGTGTGTTATGTTGTAATTATGTGAATTCTATGTGACTCTATTTATGTGAATTTTATGTAAGAATGTAATTGTTCCTTGTGATGAAATGTTAAAGTTGTGGACATGTGATCATATCTTACACGAGTGTCATTCCTGTTTGATAAAACAAAATGAGGTATATGTCTAGTTACTAGACAAAGAATGTGAAACAATTATATGCTTGTAATTGGAATTGTGTTTGCTACCTTAAGAATAAGTGAGAGGCTAGACCTTAGGATAGTGTTATGAGGGTTCTAGTTGGATAATAATGGTTGTGAATAAGATAGAGAAAGGGTGAATTCCCTCATGGTGTAATAGAAAGGTATAAGACAAGTAAGAGAGAATGAAATAAGAGTATTTTAGGATGTCTGTAACCTTAGACTTGACCCTAGGGGACAACTTTGAATATTAAAAGGAAGAAGAGTAAATTCTAAAGAGGGTTTTGGGTAAGAAAGTATAAATAATGAGGATGAGTTCTTAGGTTAAGAATGAGATAGTAAACCAATATAATAGTTGTGAGAATGAGAGAGCAATTAACAAGGAGTATTGACTGTTGAAAGGTGTAGACTCGACCATAGGTATGGATAATTATGAGAGACCCAATGAGGCTAAAGCCATGAGAGATAAGTAATGAAGGTTGTCCGAGTAGAAGAGTTTGACCTGGCCGTAGAACCCTTAGAGCACTCACTGAGACATTATGTCTCACTCCTTTAAGTTTTCCCTTTTTCAGGATATAGGTGAAGACATGTGCAGATGAAACTTGGACTCACGTGCATGAAGTCGTAGCCTAGTTTACGTTATTTATTTTTTGTATTCTTTATATTTTATATGACACCTTTGGGTGATATATGAGTTGTATTAGACATGTATTTTAATTACTGTATGGTTCGTATATAATATCTAATTACATTTATGAGTAGTATTTGCATGTTGTGTCTACCTTTCAAGTTTGTTTTTCTTTTCATTCTTAGAAATATAGACCTAGTTACGGTAATGCCCCTTAGGGTGTCACAGGTGCTACTAATGATGCTCTGTGCAAAGATTTCTCTAAGCTTATGACAACAGAATTCGAGATGAGCATGATGGGAGAATTGAAATTCTTCCTGGGATTACAAGTGAAATAAATTAACAATGGCATATACATACATTAAACAAAGTATGCAAAAGAACTACTCAAGAAGTACAAGATGGACGATGCTAAAGAAATGAGCACACCAATGCATCCATCTTCAGTGCTTGGACTAGACGACACATCCAAAAGGTAGACGAAACCACATACAAATGTATGATTGGATCTCTACTATATCTTACAGCATCTAGACCTGATATCATGTTTAGTGTATGTCTTTGTGCTCGTTTTCAGTCTGATCCCAGAAAAACACATCTCACAACAGTAAAAAGAATATACTTAAAAAGAACCACTAACCTTGGTCTATGCTTTAAGTCGAATAAAGAATACAAGTTAGTTAGATTCTGTGATGCTGACTATGCTGGAGACAGAGTAGAATGAAAAAGCACTAATGGAGGATGTCACCTCATTGGTGGAAATTTTGTCTCCTAGACGAGCAAAAGACAAGGGACGATTGCCCTATCCACAGTAGAAGCAGAGTACATATCTGCAACATCCTGTTGTTCACAAATTCTGCAAATCAAGCATCAGCTAGAGGACTACAGTATTTATGAGAGTAAAATCCCTATCCTCTGTGATAATACTAATGCTATAAATTTATCTAAAAATCCTATATTGCATTCTAGAGCAAAGCATATTGAAATAAAACATCACTTTATAAAAGATTATGTTCAGAAAGAAGTTATTGATATTCAGTTCATTAACACTGAAAATCAATTAGCAGACATATTTACAAAACCTCTTCCTGAAGATAAATTCATCCATATTCGAGACCATCTTGGTATGGAATTTATAAAGGAATAGTTTTCTTTTATGTGTCTTGACAGTCCAATGAAAGATAGCGTCCAAAGACATATAGCGTCCATTATCATTACATCGTTCACCACGCATGCATCCATTAGCATTACTATTCGCATTCCATAACAATTCATATTTATGTGCATAAAAATCTTCATCCGTACATAATCATGTTCTCATTGATAATGATTTGAAATAAATGTTTTATTCTTGTCTGAGTCACTTATGCGCCAAAAATTGCCCTCGTGAAACGTGTGCACTTGAATAGCATTAAATGCACATTATCTCTTTTCAAAATTTGAAAAACTGCCAAAACAAAAAACCCATCAGTTACTTTCTATACACTCAAACACTTGCAAACCAAACACTTACCTGACTTTTGCTTTCTCACTAAAACTCTCTCTCCTTTCCCCTAAAACTCTTGAAACCTAATCCTAAATCTTTTAATAATGGTGATGGAGAAAACTGATGCTGCCATGAAGGTTGTGGCTCGTGTGGAAAGCCTTGACAACGCTATTGTCCTGATAGAAAGTCACTTCAACATTCAAGTTCTTGACAACATAGGTGTCAAGGTTAAGGACAACCTGATGAGATGGGGAATTCTCAACTATTTCCACCTGAACGAGATCATCTATCCAAAACTCATCAAACACTTTTGGAAATCTGCAGAGTTCTCCAAAACCAACATAGTTGGTACTATTTTGGGAGTAACAATCACTCTAGACCTGTTCTCCAAAACCAACATAATTGCTCTGTCTATTAGTGAGCAGACTGAAATAAGGATATAGGGTGGTGGCCACAGGTTCACCTAGGTGCCTTTTGGTTGTAACAACATCTCCTAGATGAGAGCTAGGTTTGTGTTAGAGCCTTTAGAGAAGCCTGACAAGACGGTGGTCGTCAAGGAAGAACTAGTTGAGGAAGTACCTCAACCGGTTGCACAACAAGCTGTCCAACCAGCTAAGCTGATGGACGACGAAGCTTTATTCGTCCATCCTATCGCAGTTGCCAGACCGTCCACCGGGAGGCAACCATTCAGAGCAACAAGGTCTAAGACGCAACAACCTCCTGCTCTACCTGCTCCTTCAGTTGCTGCTCCTCTACCAACTGCAATTGCACCTACACCTACACCTGCACTCACTCCTACCAAGAGAAAACTCCAACTAATAGTTGAATCTAATGATGAGGATGAAGAGCCCATCGGAGTTCTTCTAAAGAAACAAAAGACTGCCATAGTCGTAGTTCCGCCCTAACCGCAAGCCTTAGCCGTCCAACCCACTCCATCATCCAAACGACCAGCAGAATCAAAACCAACAACAGCAAAACCAAAGAAAAGTAAGTTATCTGCTCCTGATGTTATTGTTGTGTCTGAAGAAGAGTTTGTTGACTCTATGATTATTGAACCTGCTGAGCAACCCATTCCCTTTGACCAAACACAAACACAAACACAAATCGCACCTGAACCAAACATGTTACTGCCTAGTGATGATGGTTATACCTGCACCATTCCCACTCCTGGACTCACCAAACCATACCTTTCCATCAAGCTACCCAAACAACCTTCATCATCCTCTATCATTCACATGGACACATCCTCCACTCGACAAGAACACTTGGAGAAAACCAAAAAGCAGTGGCCTTTGCTGTTTGTTGAAGGAAATCAGCAAAATTTGGTGGACGACAATGCAATCATCTTACGTCTGGAGCCTCTACTTGAGCCAGATTTCGGCTTCGACTACTCGCCGATCTTCCTTGAGCGATATATGGACGACTACATCCATCAACCATCTATAGCATACTTGGCTTTACCTCCTGGGTCAATTGAACATCTACCGCTCAAGTGGTTCATCAGAAGGAGATATCAAAGATTTGTGCAAGCTTGGCGCCGCACTGCACACCCTCCTAGAGTACTTCAACACAAAGCACCTCTAGTTGAGGAGATTGAACAAGCCGTAGAACAAAGGCATAGTAGAGCGTCCGAGGACACTCCATCCATATCAGGCTAGTAGAATTAAAGTTTAGGCCTTTGGACCCTGAAGAAGCCAAATTTTTTCCTTCATCGTACGAACACATGTTTTACAACTTTGTAAAGAGCTCTGCAAACTTGAAGAACCAGTTGTTCATCCCTCCCACTTAACACATCAAAGCATCTACAACTGTCCGCATCCAACTAGACCGTATTTGCCCAAGGCTTCCAACCTTGGATGTAAACAGCAAAAAGGTGAAGATACTAACCAAGCCACCTTCTTTACCATTACCGTCTAGAGCAGAAATTCAATAGCATCCAACCATCACTCCAAAATGGTACTTAGCTTAGCCTCTATCACAAGAGATGGACGAGGACGATGATGAACGCTTTTGGCACCTGCACACGTTCACTTGTGAACAAGAAGTGTCTGGTAGTGGCCTTTCATAGGACAACAAGGTTGAAACTCCAACAGCACAGACTTGGAAGTACACGCAGCGTCCAGCTCGTGTCTTTCATTTCTCTGATACATTTGCCGCCTTTGTTTGTCCAGCGGATGAGTGTCTGATTTTTGGCACAAAAACCTCCATACTCTACACCATGATCGCCGCCCTAACTCATCCCAACACCTTCAAATCGCCATACCCATGGGCAACCCCACGTCCATACCAACTCCAAATTCCCCAGCTAAAGTTCTAAGAAGCACCACCTCCACCCACTGATGTTCAACCACCAACCCCTTCTCAACCACCCTCACGAACTCCTTCACCACCACCAACTCCCGGTTCCCAAAACTCTGCAAGCCTTCCCATCTCCACTACTGCCCCTTCTTCCATTTCAATTATTGACCCCGCCATCTAACAATACGTCACAAACCAACTCCAACCCATTCTAACACTCCTACAACAAATTCTCCAGAACCTACAAGAACTCCTTCGAACCCCGCAACCATCTCCATCTCCACCTCCACCTCCCTCGGCACCTAATTGATAATGATGATTTTTTTTCTTTTCCTTGTCTGTTTGTTTTTGATAATGGCAAAAGGGGAAAAATAAAGTATAAGTTTTCTGTATGGCCTGTTCTTAAATTTTTCCCTTAAGTTTTTTTTGTTTACTCTGATGCCTTGACTGTTCTGTTTGTTATTACTCTGATTACTCTGATTGATTGCTCTGATGCGTTGATCTCTGTCTGTTAAAATTTTTCATTACATGGCATTCATGCATAAATATTTTTATACTTCGATGCCTGGATGTTATTTAGACTAATATGTTATATGTCTCAAAGTACGCAAATTTGACATCAAACTCAGGGAAAGTATAGTAGGTCTATCGAAACCCGTTTGTACACGCGCTTTCTTTTTTGATATATATCTGCAAAACTTAAAAATTAATAAGGTTTGTCATCATCAAAAAAGGGGAGATTGTTGGAACCAAAGACATATGAAGCGTTTAGTCCCTCAAAATTTTGAAGATAACAAACTTATTAAAGTTTAAGTTTCTGTTTAAAGTTAATGAACTTACAGCGTCCAAAACTATGGCGTCCAACGTGCCAGTCGTAATGAGCGTTCAATATACTCATATTTGACAATCGTCTAAGAGTAAGTCTCTTTCCATGGACTAAGTGTCTTAAGCTTAGATGCCTGTACTAGACTCATCCAGACGTAAGTTTTTAAACGGCTAAGTTTTCTTTAATACTCGTCTAGTCTATACCTCTTTCATATATATCTCGAGACTAATGCCTTGCCTTTTTAAGAGATCTAACGTTCAAATATCTCAAGCATTAAATGAAAGACAGATACACTTTAGTGCATAACTGCAGTGTTGCAGAAAAAGGAAGTCAACTTATCAAGCTGCCAAACCAAAAGAAGAATGATCAGAAAAGCAGACCGCCAACGTAGTTTTGCACTTTTCGTTTTGGTGCAAGCTCAAAAGTTACCTTTCTGACTTGTTTGAAAGCTCAATACATGCGCCTCTTTCTTGAAGACTGAAGCTAAATCATCTTCAACAGCTCTTTCATTATGAAGACTATATATATCAAGAAAGAAGAATGAAGAGGCAGACATAAAGACGCTGACTGTGAGACATATTCAAAAAGAACAAACTACTCTCTTATGTCCACTAAACGATCTTTGAATATTTTCTGAAGAAATTCTGTATAGTGCTTAAACTTTCAAATTCTCACATAGTGAGTTATTATCATTGTAAACAACTGTTTTGTTGTGAAAGCCTGGAGAGGCTTAGTGAGAAAGAATACTTGGGTGGTTAAGTAATTTGGGTTGATTGCGTTGTAAGGCTTGAAGAGGTAGTGAAAGAATACTTGTGTAACTTAAGGTTGGTTAGTGAATACCTTCTAGATGAAGGGACTGGACGTAGCTCAAGTTTGAGTAAACCAGTATAAAACCTTTTGTGTTCTTGTTCTCCCTTATCTTTTTTACTCAAACCATTTTTAAGCTCACTTTTTGTTTAAGAAAAAGTTTTTTTAAAACGCACAATTCAACCCCTTTCTTGTGCGATTTTTGCTCTATCATAACATAGGTCATCGGAGGCATAGGAACCCTGAGAATGGGAGACATGAAGGTAACAGACATGAGACCCAGATAAGTGAGAGTGTTTGTATCCTCATGGTATTTCCATGTCCCTTCATCATAGTACTCTATATGCAGGTTAAAAAGAACCGGCATTGCCATCTACATTAACTACAATCAATCATGCATATATAAAAGAAAAACAATGGAATGAGGTGATTTTGTTCTAAAAATAACTTTCACATGCATGGCAGGAAATCCTATAACATACAAATAAAACACAGCTGATAATAAAAAGGGAACCTAGGGTTTATTCTAAGTTGTACTAAACTACCCTTGACTCGGTATGGATCTACACTTTCCATTTGTGAGTAATAGTTCTCAACAGAATCGGGAAGTGACTAGGAGTACATATACCTCTTCTTATTATTATACGATACAGTCTTCATCATCATTGAGGAGCAGAGCAATATCTCAGGACAACATAGTCCTTACAAAGGTATACCATCACACCAATCTTGGAGTATTAAGCAATTATCTGGGTTATCAAGCTTGGTCAGGCAAATATCATGGCTTAAGGGTGCTACCCTAGTTATTAAGACCTTCACCTTACTCCCTAGACCTCCGTAAATGGGTCCCTGCCTTTCATTCTTTAGCCTACCAAACTGTGGTTTCCTTAGTAGGGTGTCATGCCACTACATGTCCCTCGCTTTACATTGTTCACTAACTTATTAATTTCTTACTTCTTAGGCAGATTTTCCCTGGTTTCATCAATCTTTTTCTAATGTCTCTACCTTATATTTTGGAGACTTAATCTACATCATTTCTAAATATAACTAACTTTCATACTTGTAAAATAATTGCACAACAGTAATTAAACAATTTATAAATCATACATTTGAAGAAAATAATTATAATTCTTAGAAATTAAATATTTAATTAAACCCTTAATCTTATCTTACTAAATTTAAGCATTTTAAAAATTCTTATTTTTAATCTTTAAAATTATTATTTCACTAAGGTTAAGGTTTTAAGACCTATATTTTAATTCATAGATTTACTAACTTAAATTTAGATTATTACTAAGTGATCATAGTCTAAACTTCAATTATTAGAATACAATTTACTAATAACTAAAAAATTTGTCAAATTTCTTATTTTTCTTAAATTGGGCTGTGAGCCCATTAAAAATTCTTTTCTTAATTTAATTGAGCTATGAACTATTACTTAAAGTTTTAGAAAATCTTATAAAAAAACTTCATTATCTTACTTTTCTAAAAATTTTATTGTGCCTAAGTGGTGAGAATAATCTTTGCAAAGTTTTCTTCTTTTACTAAAACCTCTTCAACTTATCATTTCCTAAGCCAAAATCAATTTACAATACTAAACTTTAAACCTTCTTGAATCAAATACAAATCATGAACTTTTTAATAAGTATAATCTTTATAATAGATAACAAAAAATTTCTTTGATTCTTTTTCTTTCCTATTCAAACTCTGGATATTCATTGAATAACCAAAGGTTTCAAATTCTTGTATCAACACTCTATTTAGCACTCATAAAAATTTATCAAATCTCCTTTTCCATTAAGCAAACTGTTAGCTTCAATAAGAAACATAAGGCAACAAAATTGTTCTTCCATTAATCCTAATACAAACTAAACTCTTCTATTTTATTAACATCCATAAAATCTTAAAAATTTACTAAAATTTTAGTAGTATAACAACTTAGTAATCATATTCTTAAAATCAAAATTTAGCATCAATCATCACAACAATGTAAAGGTAATAAAAGTTAAACTTATGCATAAAGGATTTAGATGAGGAAAATCCTTCCTACCAACATGTAAAATGAAAATAATTTAGAACCAACCCCACTCCCCCCATTACCTCTCTAAGGAGCTAAAATGAAGAGAAAGAATGGTGGTGATGGTGGTTCCAAGCCTCTAGCAAGGGAGGTCTCCTATATGATGGATAACAAGCAAGCTTTTGGTATAATAATGAAGTAAAAAAAATATGATGGTGAGGGACTATGGTAATAGTTTCGGCCAGCTTTGGGTGAGGAGAAGGATGAAAAATTTGTTCTACAAATGGCCTATTTATTGAGGAGAAGAAGGGTGAGGTGTCTCCAAGTGACATCATCTACATGATGTCAAAATTCAACTTTAATTTCTTTTTCATTTATTTAAATGACATATGTAACATTAGATTGATGAGTCAACTGTTTTAGAGCTAGGGACGTGTACTATTAGTTGTCCCTAAATCTCGATGTTTTATTTTCCCTACAGTCGAATCAACCGGAACTGATAAAATTACTTAAACTTTAGTAAATTAGGTTTTACATTAAATTAATGATTTTTAATGTGAAACTTGACACAAACATTATTTTCTATTTAAAATTAATTTCTAATAATTAAATTTAATTTTTATTAATTTTTTTGAATTTTTATTTATAAATACTAAAGTTTTATGAAAATTCTAAAATTAAATATTTTACCTAAAAATAAACTGAGATCATCATATTCACCATTTCTAGATGCCAAACCAATATTGGTTTGGTGTAGCAGATAACTAGGAGCATTCTAGTGATTTTACATAAAAATTTCAGAAATTTTTTAAAATTATATTTTAATATATATAACATGATTCTAAACTCAAATTGACAATTTATTATCAATTGAATCTTTTTCTGATGTTAACCCTTTATGCTAAGAAATTAGGACAAAATCATTATTTTCTCATTTTTTCGGGGTCCATCTCAAAAAATGATTAAAAATCAAAATAAGATAGTTTTTGAAATTTTGAACGCAATGGTACAGAATAGAATTTTAAAATTCCTTCCCAATTTTTCAGAAATAAATCATCAAATATTAAGAAAATAGTTGAAAAATTAAGGTAGGGGTCTTACAAGTACTGGGTGGTTTTTGTTTACATTACTATCATTGTATTTTGCTTAAAGTTTCTTAGAGAGAGCAAAATACATTAATAATGAACTATCAAAAGGCTTGATATGCTTGTGTTATTTAGTTGGGCCAAACATACCCTTAAGAGTGCCATAACCACCTAAGAGGGGAAAAAAAAATCTGCACCTCAATCTATAAAAGCACCTTCACATTCACAAATAGGAATGATAATCCTACCCAGACCTTACGAGTACCCACAAAAAATACCCATAATGGGTAGGGTAAATATTTGCTCAATGGAAATAGGTCTGGGGCTAGGGTATTTACCGCAAAATTTAATGGGGATGGGTGTACCTATATATATATATATATATATATATAATCTTTAATGTGATAAAGATGAAATATCTCATATATAATATATTGAAAAGATAAGTTTTAGTGAATATTATAATATTAAAGATCTTAATTTATTTTCATACTAACAAAAAACAAAAGTTTAATTTATATGCATTGTTAGCGTAAAATATTTTTACATATATATTAATTAGGAATTTACATTATTGCAATATCATAGTAATGAATATAGGATAATTAAATTTTATTAGATGTCTATGTAAAAAAGTTTTGAACTAACATTGTATATAAATTAGGTTTTAAAAAAATTCATACTCTACTAAAAATGTTAAATTATATAAAATATTATATTCTTTTTCAATGCATGCATTGCTTCCAAAATGTTATTGACAATACTTATAATTATTGTGATTTCCGAATGAAATTTATTTAAAATTAAAATTATTTAAATTTTATTTGATATTAATTGTGTTAAAAAAATAGATTTTTTTATTCATATATTTTTTTGATTCACATGTTAAAGAATAGATTGAATGAATTTGTCTTTTTATATATTGACAGTGAAATACTCAAAATATTTAATTATAAAAATTTGATCAACAATTTCGTACTTGATAAAATAATAAAATGAATTTTGATAAATTATATTAAATTAAATATTGAATATAAATTTCACCTAAAACCTTAGAATTTTTTGTCACTGCTTTGCACTTAAGGAAGGTGCGGGTAGCGGGTACAGGTACGGGTATATAGGTACCCAACAGGTGTGAAGATAAGGATTAAAGTTACTATTCGTGCAAGTATGGGGTCGGGTACAGGTATTTTTTTTCAAATGCAGGTATGGGAACGGGTACTATAATACCCTACCCAATGCCATCCTTATTTGCAAATCTACAAAACAAAATAATAAGGAAAAATGATAAGATCTTATTACAAAAACACAAATAGGGGCAAAAAAAAATATAAATGAAAAAGTAAAAGTCAAACCCTAACACATGATTTAAGTGAACAAAATAGAGAGAGGGAGTGAGAAATACCTACTTCAAAATAAAGATGGATAGCGATCTGAGGCAGAGGAGGGCACGAATTACAATGAAAGAGCACGTTCACGATTCACAAATTAGGGTCCCATTATGTAGCGCAAGAAAGACCAATAGAGCAAGAAAAAAGAATTCTCGAAAGAAAAGGAAGAACATGGTGGTTCGGGTTTGAGAGGGAGTCTTGTCTTCTTTAAAAAAAAAAAAAACTCTCTTGTTCAAGAAAGATCCACGATTGCGTCTAGTTGAAACCATGCTTCTCTTTTACTATTTTCTTCTTGCTATTTGTGTTTCTTTTTGGCTACAACCACAAAAAGAAAGAAAATGAAAAAGTGAGAAGAGATAACGAGGAGCCTATTTGTTTGTGAGTGGGAAAAAAAAACCTGAATGTTAGGTTGGCAAGGGAGAGAGATGGTGGTTTTGAGAGTGAGAGAGATAACCATATAGAGAAAGGCAAATGAAAGAATTAGCCGTACAAATGTTAAGTCTGAGGGTGTGTAGTTACCTTCATATATCAGTTTAATTTTTTGTGTTTCTTTTTTCCGTTTTGTCCTTTAACTAATAAACATATTACAATTGCACTTGAAAGAGAACAAAAGGGCAAAAATGTCTATGTAAAAATGGAGACCAAAAGCAATTATGGAAATGGCCATTATAAATTTAATTGACTACTGCATTGTTGGATTCCAAATGGAAAATGTGATATGATTGTTTACTTTAGACCAATTATAATCCACGGTGCTGGAATTCAATCTCTTCCTTCACATCGTGAAATATCATTAGAGGCGGGAAAACCTGACCCCCAACAAGGGCAGGAATGGGGTATCATATTTAAGCCCCATCGAGTATTGAGGTTGAGGTTATGGGTATATTGGGGAGTCAAGGCAGGGGCAGGGAAGGAAAAACCTGTCCCTACCACATTGCCATGCCTATCCAAATACCTCTTTTGCCATGTATATTTGTTGCTAAACAACTTCATATCTATAGGATCGACTTTTTTAGACCTACAACAAACATGTCAGCTTTAGTTCTTGAAAAAAAAAAAAATCCTTGAATCAAGGGGTTTTGGGTTGTCCAAGAATTGCAGCTTATTTGGAGCTATGACTTCCACATTCATGGACATCATGATGCCTTATGCATGGGCAAATCCATTTGGTTGTGATACTAGTGTTTTAACCTTCTCCATACCCATCTCTTCTTTAGAGCCCCCTTCACTACTTCTTGCCTTATCGTTTACATAAGGTATAAGGTGTAGATTCAAGAATAGGGATATGCACCAAAACCATAGCTATATTCTTATGCACTGTTTTTGAGTCATTTTTGCAACATTTTGGTAAGGGTGTTTTGGGGTCAATAATTTTTAGGATCATTTTACACCTTGACATGCTCCTAATCTTTCATAACAACCATATTCTTATCTTTCAAATTAAATGGCCCTACGTGTCTTTCTCCCTTCTCCATATTTATAATATGGAATTTATTTACTCTTAATTTTTCCTATTATTTCTCCCCGGTCGTTAGCTCTTTTAATATTACTACCCTTTATCTGCCACAACTTTTGTGATTGTTTCCTTTTTGTAACAACAAGCCAATCCCCATACAAATCCTCCCTCCTATTAATCTTGTTTCCATTATTGGTCACAAGAGCCCTATGGTTAGCATGTGCAGTATTGATATGCACCCACCTTACATCGTTGTTAGTTGCATATGAACTTGTTTGAATAGCTTAGCCAAACCCCCTCTCATGTTCGTGTGTCTAACACAACCAAACCGTATGTACTAGCCAGTTTCACCTATTAGACTTAAAACTCAGAGGACTATTGACCATTCCAGTCAAGTGACTCAGTTTTTCCAACCGTCTTCAACTATTAGGCTCACACTCAAGGGACTGTGATCCATACCCACCGAAGATTGACTTTACGGTTAGTCTAGCATTTAACACAACCATTCCATTGAAGAAGTCATTTATTAAGCAAAATGGCTCCTGCATTAAGGTAACACATTGACTTTCCTTGATTACCTATTAAGTCATTGTGGTCATTATACGATGACATACTGCATCAATTGTCCAATAGACCTATTAAATAGGTTCCAAGAAGCATACCAAAAGGCAAGCAATTCAGGCAAAAAGGCTAATCTTCTACATCAAGATTGAGAATATTTTAGTGAGAACAAGTTCAATTATCATCCAACTAATCTTTGAAGCATAATTTTGTTTCCATTAAGACAGGTTAGAAGTTTACTTCTATTATCTAGAGAAGCATTATTAAGGCTATGCAACACATGAAGGATGGGTTTGATGTTCATCTTGGTTCAGCTAATTCTTCTTTCTGGTTTCAGCACTGGTTGTGCACTAGGGAAACTAGTAGACTTTATACAATGGTCTTAGGCAAGGCTATCCACAAATCTGCCAAACTGGATTAAGCCTAGATCATTTCAGTTAGTATATTTTACGTTTTGATGGTTGGCAATGGCTGGGAAGTAGAGTGGAAATTTATTCAGCATCTACATAATATAGTTGGCTTCATCAAAGTAAATTTCCTTTTGCTGGAGAACAATGTTGAAATTGGCTTTAGAAGTTACAAGGCTAGAGAAATTTAAGTTCTGCTTTGGTCGATATTTAATTAGGCATTTTTACCTTTGATGTGTATAAATGTCACTTAGAACCACTCTCACCTTTTATAATATGAAGAAAAACTCAAGCGTGCTGTAAGGTATGTAACAATTTAGCTTACTCATTTCTAGCAAATTAAGTATGCTTCCAAGCATGGTTCTAAATTACGGTTGCGGTTGAAATTGTATTTTTGCTGCGATCCTTGACATTGTGGCAAATTGCAGGAAAATGTAGCTGATGCGGCCACAATTACAGTCGCCATACAGTTGCAGTAAGTCGAAAAACCTTTACTTTGCATATTGGTAGGAAAGGTTTTCCCTAAACCTTTCAATGGTTAAGTTTATCAAGGTTTATAAATGTTATACTATTTATTATTGGATTTAAACTTTTACTAAGTTGTTACACTGCTCAATTTTTGATAATTAAAATACATTTATTAAGTAGTTATGCTGCTCAAATTTAGACAATTATAGTATAATTCTTAAGTTATTATACTGCTCAAATTCAAACAATTATAGTAAAATTATTAAGTTGTTATACTGTCCAAATTTAGATAAAATATTTTTTGCAGTTATAATAGATAGTTAAATTGTTATATTAACAAATTTTAATAATGTTCAATTAGTTTACTAAAAATAGTAAAAGAAATAAACTATAAATCTCATAATATGAAACTAAGCACAAAAATTATTTTATGAGCTATTTATGAATTTTTTTTTTAGAAAACTATTGTAGAAATTTCAGTTTAAATTTTTATTGTTTAAGTAAGGTCTAGACACACTAATAGACCATTTATAAAAATTTCATAAATTTTAAAGCTTATTTAGTACTTCTAATTGTGTTATATAAGTGTCTATGGACACATTTTACTTAAAAACAATAAATTTAAAAAAAAATTAAAAATTTTCTAAAAATTCAGAATTAAATTCTAATAATTTTTATAAGCTTAAAAGAAAATTTTATAAAATTTTTTGACCATTCTATGATTTATTTCTTAAATATCAGTCTTTATTTTTATTAAATTATTGGTTATGTGTTTTAATATGAACTATGAATTATGTGAGTGATATGTATGGATCAAATCTCTGTAATATAAGGTAGAGATATTAGTAGAAATTGTACTAGTGCTCAAAATTTTAAGACTAGAGTGAAACTTTAGAAATTAATAGATTAGTGAATAATGTAAAGCAAGGGACATGCAGTGACATGATTAGGAAAGTTACAGTTTAGTACACTAAGGAATGAAAAGCAGGGACCTATTTGAGGAGGTCTTGGGAGTAGATATCAAGTGGTGAAAGTCTCAATGGCTAGGGTAGCGCTTGTGAGCTGGGATATTCACCTAATAAAGCTCGATAACCCCAACAACTGCTCAGCATTTCGGAATTAGTTTGAGAGTATACCTCTATAAATGGACACCCTAACTGATATTTGTTCCTTATTGATGATGAGGACTGTATCATGTGATAATGTTGATAAAGTATATGTACTCTTAGTCACTTCCCTGGTTTTGTTGAGAACTATTACTCACTAATGGGAAGTATGAATCCATACCAAGTCAAGGGTAGTGTAGCATAACTTAGAATAAACCCTAGGTTCCCTTCGTTAATTGTATTTTAATTCCTACCATACATGTGAAAGTGATTTTAGAACAAATCATCTAATTCCATTGTTTTTCTTTCTTGTATGATTAATCGCCATTATTGAAGATGACAATAGCGCCTAATGATGCTAAGGACAAGTCAAAGGATACTCCTCCAGATTTGTATACTTAGTTTACAATATTTTCCTTGAGGGATAGGATAGATAAATACTACTCTGTATAAGATTTTTGATGTATATATTGGGCTAGGTAGTATATGTCTTTTAATGTAATTTTTTTTTTTACTGTTATGTATTACTCAAATCATGATGTACAGTTTTATATATATATATATATATATATATATATGCATACATACTTAAGCAGTTTTTATCATTTCACTTCTATTTCCAAATTCTATTAAATTTGAAAATTTTCTATTATAAAATTGAAAAAAAATTTACTCACATTTTCATCAACTTAACTTAATAATTAAATTAATATGAATTATATTTAAAATTAAAAGAGTGTTACAAAAAACTTACGATGTTGTGAGTCCCCTAGCTACTGTTTCAGAAGTATTAGAAACATGTCATGCCATTGCCATACATCAGATTAGATTTCAGATTTGTCTCACAACACAGGCAAGGTAAACAAATAATAAAATGCAATGCTTCCTAATCAAGGGAGAAAGAAATATAAGTTTTAGAGAACAAATTTTTAAAACTTGGAAACTTTAATTATTTGATTGGAAACAACACATGTAAAAATTTGACTATAACCTATAACCGGGTGATATGACAGGAATAATATAATCAATAATAAGTTATTGGTTATTGTGTTGAATTTGCTCCAGCCTTTGCCATAGGATCATCCTTGATCTCAATTTCCTCTTCTTTTTCTCCTCCTCGCTCTTGGGCCACTTGTTTCCTGTACAAATCCTCAGCAGCCTGCATTGCAGCTTGATTCTCCGCTTCAGTAAGTTGCATTTCCTCTTCTAGCTATCAACCCAAACTGAAAAATTAGGAGCACAAAGAATCCATCACAAAGGATAAAATTGAATCCAGAAAGTCCTAATCATTTTGTTTAAAGCTAATCCACACAATAAGTATGAATATTAATAAATACTAAACAATCCAACAATCCACTATAGCAGTTAAGAAACACACAACTCATTGCATTAGCAGTGCATTCTGCCTCTTCACAAATGAAAGAACTACCCTTCTGTGCAAGGCAAAAGAGATTTTATAACAACGATAGCTTTGCCAGAATAAAAATTAAAGTTTAGAATCCACAATAAGTGTCATAAGAAGGCAGTTTAGACAGCATAATTCATATCTGCCTACAGTACAACAATTTATTTCTTTCTCTTCCTCTCGTGAGAAGGCACTGCAAAATCCATTATACTGTGGCTAAATGAATATCTCAAGACCTCTGAAATAATGGAGAAATAAATCATTCATGTCAATTGACTAGGGACATTTAGAAGAGCTTCAAGGACACTTTTTTGAATTTGTTTATAAACTCCTTATTTGAATAAGTATATAATCAAGTCGCCCTAAATTCATAGCGGTTGATCATGAAATTGACACATCCGAGCCTCGTTGACAAACAGTCAATCACCTCCTATAGCATAACTACAACAAACGCCTCAAATAAGCTCAGTGACAGAAAACTAAACACATATTCAATCGCAGCCAGCAAATAAACAAAACACAATCTAAGCGGCCCAGCCCTGCTCGCCACCCATAATTTATGCGTTCGGAGAGGGCAAAATTTACAGTGAGAACACGTCCGTAGAGCTCAGCGCCGTCCATATAGTCCAGGCAGCAGTAGCGTCTTCCTTATCGAGGAAGGTGACGAAGCCAAAGGAACTGTATTTCTGGGTGGCCTGATCCAAGGGAGTCTTCACGTCCTTGTTGTCACCTAACGGAATGAACGCTGCATGGAGGATCGACTCATTCACCTCCTCCGCTAACCCTCCTACGTACAGTGTGTTCTTCTTCTGCACTGCTTGCATCATCGCCATTGTTAGGGTCGTACTGGGGACTCCGACTCTGTCTGTGGGGGAACGTAATACTAGCGCCACATACTCACACTCGAGACCTGTATTTATGTATTTTCAGCTGGTCAAGGGCTGGGTTGGGATATAGATGAAAACAAAAATAACAAAAAGAAAATTAAGTCCAGTAATATGAATCCAATAAAAAAAAAAAGAGGAAATATTTTCTTGGAAGGTAAAAAAATAAGGAAATATATTTAAATTTTGAATTTTATTCAAAAATCTATTTTTATTAAATATTTTTCCATCTATTTTATTTCACATTCCACCTATTTCATTATACATGAGAAGATTCAGCAAATCTCTCTTACTTTCAACTAGTCTTTTTTATCCGAGCGATGCACTAACAATTTTTTTTATCAATCCATATTAGACTGCTAATGAGATTTTGGGACTAGACTTAATTGTTCACAAAATATATAGTAAATATAAAAGAAAGAGAAATAGGTGACGCATATTATTATTAAGTAATTTTTATTAATTTAATGAGTTTTATATTTTTTAAAAATTAAAAATATCAAATATGAATAAGATAAGAAAAAAAAGCAATAGGTAACATATATTATCATTAAAATAATTTTTATTAATTTAATGAATTTTATAATTTTTACAAATTAAAATATCAAATACATGTTTTATATTTTAATTTCTTTTTACAACAAATAAAATTTTTTTATAATTTTTAAAAAATAAATCTTTCAAATATATAATGTTTTCATTTAAATATATTGTTACAGTTGAAATAAAATATAACATAATAAACTATATCCATTTAATTTTATAAGAATTTGAATTCAAAATTCAAAAATAAAATTAAGTTAAGAATGATATATCTTATTGTTTCACAAAAAATAAAATAAGACATTAAATGTTTATCAAAATATATTCTCAGTAATTTAACATATGAAAATGGTTTAAATAATTTTTTTCTTAATATCTTTAAAGTATTTATTAGTTAATTTATTACATTTTTTCTTTTTATGAATATCAAATTAATTTTAAAAAGAAAATTATTTTAGAACCTTTAAATATTAAACACTTTTATTTAGTTAAGTTATATAATTTTATTTCCTCAACTAATATTCTAAAAATACTTGTTAACAATGTATTTTTTAATTAGCTTTGGAGTCATAAATTGCCATTATTGATTTGAATTATGAAATAATGCTCTTTAAATGTACATATGAAACAAATGAATATTTTATTTTCACCACCAATTCTAAATATTTTATTATTAATTATTAAATATTTTATTTCCATTTTCTAAAAATCTCTATTCATTGACTGATTGACTATTAAACAGTGAAGTTTTTTTATTTCCATTTTTCTAAATACTGTATTTATTGATTGGTTGACTATTAAGGAGTGAAATTTCTTTAAATATTCTATATTTATTCTTATTTTTTAATTCTGTATTTATTTCATAAAAAATCTTCACCTTTATCTTTATATATATATATAGATAGATAGATAGATAGATAGAAGAAGGGTTGTCTGAACTATTTTTCCCACCCAAAATAGGGGTATAAAAGAAATTTAAACTTTTGCATTTGATAGGGTTATATTTTTTTCTTTTATATTTTAATAAAAAGACCAAAATAATTATTTTCAAAAGGTGGGTTTTGAGAATTAATGAGTTTTTAATAGTTATTATTTACTATGTATATTTAATATTTGAATTTGCATTTTAAATTTAAATATTTTTTCCACACTATCACATTTATTTTTTTAATTATGCAATTTTTGTGCCTAAATGAAGGGCATTTGGTAAATTTATTTTATTTAGGTTTAGTTACACTTTTTGTCCCCAAAGTTTTACAATCTTACAAATTTTGTTCCCAAATAATTGCTTTTACAAATTTTGTCCCCTCAAATTACAAAATGTTGCAAATTTTGCCTCTATATAGAAAAATTGTTACAATTAAGACAATTTTGTGAAAATTTTCCCCTTAAACCATCACAATTAAGACAATCTTGTGAAAATTTTCCCTTCAAATTGTCACAATTTTCTACGTGAGGGCAAAATTTGTGATATTTTATAAATTAAGGGGCCAAATTTGTGAAAAAATGAGGATAAAATTCATGAAATTGTGAAACTTTAAACACAAAAAGTACAATTATATCATTTATTTATAAATAAAACTTATGTTAGTGAAATTTTAATTAATTATTACGTAAAATGAAATGCTTTCAATTTCGCAATTAATAGGGTCATGCCTTTTCAATTCTACAATTAATATTTTCTTTCAAATTTTGAATTTTGAATTACGATTAATCAAATACCTAATCATTTTAATCTTTTTTAACATTATTGAATATATGAAAAGATATTACTTTTTCTAGTTTTTGTGCTTCGATTATAATAAAAATATACAATTATTTATCTTATTAACTTCAACTTTTAAGTATTTATCTTTCGAAAAAAATATAAAATATCACACATAGAATTTACCCGAGCATCGTATGGGTCCAAGGTCTAACATTATTATATTAAGATATATTAAGATAATAAGTTAAGACTAAGATAATCTTCATCTATATATTAATAATTTCGACATTGATGAAATGGAAGGTAATAGCTCCCCATGTGCTGAAAGACAAATTGAAACACCATCCAGTTACTATTGACGTAAACCCTCATATATTAATTAGATTATAAATATAGTTAATATATTAATCCACTTTAACATTATAAATATAACGTAAATTAATCTTTTAATTATTTTTTAATATATAATTAATCTCAAAAAAAATAAATATCCACTAATTTAATCCTTAAAAATAATTAATAATCTAAATTAATCTTTAAAATACTAATTAAAATGATTAGGTTAAAAAAATCTTGCATTTATAATTTAAATATTAAAAAAAAACTATCCGTTGACATTTAAAAAATTATATTCGATTTATTACTTTTTTTTTAAAATAAAATCATATTTATTCTTTGCTTTTTGATATAATAATTAGATTTTTATATATACTACCCCTAAGCCACGTGGTATTACATTCCACGACTAAACCGTTTGCTTCTTATACGATCATACCCATGGAACAATGCTGCAACACTCGCTCACAGCTTGGTGATAAATTGTAATTTATTTATTTAACTATATAAAGACAAAAATGAGCCTAATAAATGTAGTAGTACATAATGTTATTCTTATCTATGCGTTTAGAAGGGAGAAAGACTCTAGGACAACAATACTTTTTATATATTAAGATAAGATGTCCATACGTTTATCGATTTGTGAGTCTCTCTCTTTTGACCTTTCTTTTCCTTCCTTTTTTTAACATTATATAATACGTGTTGATAATGTAATTATTACAGTTTTTGTTACAATATGATAAAATATTTTCTTAAGTATATATATATATATATATATAATTTAATTATTATAACATTATTATATCAATGTAATATTAAAAAATAAAAATAGTTAATAAATTATTTATTTATAATATAATTATTAATGCCTTTACTATAATATAATCAAGATATTTTATAAATTAATAATCAAATCAAAATTTTATTGTTATATATATAATATTTTGCTATAATGATTTATTATACACTAATGTACAGATCAGATCTATTGATATGTTAATTATTTTTCTCGTACTCTCAGATTCAACAATAGTACATCAACTTAGACAAATATAAAGATGGAGAAAAATTCTGCTAAAGTTTCTGGGTCGCCTTCTACTGCTGAAGAGGAGGATCTTCTAAAAAAGAGTACGAAAAAAGTGAAAACAAAAGGAAGGAAAGGAGCGTGGATGTAGAGATGGTGGTGGAGAATATAAGAGTGGTGTCCATTTGGAAATGCCCTATCATATAAGGACTTGCTCCTCCAACCAAGAGATACAAATTTTGAGGTCTTTTCAAAATGTGCCAACTGAAGTGGATTTGTTGGAGAACAGATACTATGTTTAGGAGGTGGTTACCCCCAAACATCTCGGGGGAACTGGATTTTTGTCCGATAATCCCAATTTCTACTTAGGAGTATGAAGAATGGTGTGTACTGTGGAAAGGATCTCTCATTGTGACTGTCATGGGTAAAAAGGTAAGTTTAAAAGCCCTAGAAGCAAAACTACAACATAGTTCGGCCAAAAAGATATATATCTCATAGGTATTGTATCAAATTCACAGAGATACAAAATATCATTATATTTTTAAAATAAGCATACAATAATTCATGTAATTTAATTATTTATTTATTATCTAATTTATTTGATTATTCGACCAAGTAGTTGTAAATAATTTAAACCTTTGCAAAGGTTAACTTTTAATATCTATACGTTCCACTTATCTAACAATTTATTTATTTACGGGATTAATCTATAAATTTCTATTTATTTTAACTATGTCTGAAATATATATATATATTCAGAATTGTATAAATATTCTTTTTTTATTAGAAGTAAAGAGAAAATTTTATATTTAATGTGATATATATATTTAATCCCAAGTTGAAGTCACAACAAAGGGTCTTCTTTTTACAAGCACTGGCTTCTTTTTCTCTGCTTTTATCTTCTCATTTGTAATGGCCGTTACCGAAGATGCAATGTCTTTGGCAGCTAATTAACCCTTTTAGAGAAGTCATCGATAGTCTCATTACTGCCTTCAGCGAGCCGATATAATGATAACTTTTCTGCATTCAACAAAACGAAAATTAGGATGTCCTTTTGACATATTTAAGAAAGAAGGGAAGCAGGAGAATTTAACTGACCTCAAAAGGATGAAGCTTGTGTGAGATGAACTCTGCATACTCCAAGAAATCACTTTTAGAATATGGTATAAAAGTGTCAAGGTTTTTTTCCATCTTTTCCCCCACCAAACAATTCCTTAGTGGACTTATAATCTGCTTCTTTAACTAATCTGTGATAGAGATAGAGAGTAAATTAAATAAGACGGTAGGGCTGCTTTATCTAAGTTAGCAATCTGCTTCTTTTAATGATGTAGTCATTCAGAGACTATAACAATCATAACATAGTAAAAGAAAAAGTAAATTACAGTCATACCCTGAGATTTTTTTAAATTGCACAAGATACTCCTTCTTTTTCTATTCCTACACTAATTCTCATAATTGTTTGAAAAACATTACATTGACATCTCTTATATATTACACTAACCTCTCTTAGTTATTTAAAAAACATTACAGCGTGTACCTCTATAAGAAAGGTTGTTGTAAACGTTAAAAGAGCAGTGAGATTATGTGCAATATGAAAAAACATCAGGAGGTATTAGTGCAATTTACTCTAAAAGAAAAGACAATTTTATCAATGATATTACTTAAACATCAAAATTAATACCATTGAATAGAGAACAAATATGCCAACCCATCACTCAAAACACTTTGCAAACCATAAATATGCAGTAGGCTTCTTAGCAAAGTTCTATTGCAAAATGTTTCGATAACGGGTGGCCCAATAAGTCCAACAAAAATTATTAAGATAGGTTGTAATACCATCTTAGAATTTGGGTTTGGACCTAAGTTAACCCCAAAAGTTAGCTCATGAGGTGAGGTTTGCCCCCCCCCCACTTATATGCACTATTTTAGTCATATCACTAGTCGATATACGATTTTCAACAAATAGAAAAGGAAAAGGGCAAGGGCAGTAGTTAATGTAAAATCTTATATAAACACCCACCTTTTCTGATTCTCTTTGTTACGAGCATTTGTAAGTGGTGATGTCCAGACAAAGTATCCACCTGGTTTTAAAAGTCTACCAGATTCAATCAGGAGAATGCCATCTATATCACGTAATATGAATGTTAATAAAACACAAGGTGCTAAAATATTAATAAAAATTCTACATAAATCAAAGTTATGGTTCTGAAGTGAGATCAAAATTTTCAGAGTTTATGTTCAAACATAAAGGGGAGGGGGTAAATAAACAGAATAAAGGCAGGTAAAAGGATTAGATTCAATGACTTTTCACAGATATCAGAAGGAAAAGTTTCAAAAGTTAACCCCAGTTTGTTGGATACTTCACCAAGTATGGCAAACAAACATTAAAGTGTCTACTTATTTTAATAGATGTAATATTGGGAAACTTCATGTAACAAATAACTAAATATGGATATTTTTCCTGAAGTATACACCATATAATTTTTCTTAATTCTGCACTGCAAAAATTTTGGTACATCAGAAACAAGGAATGCACCCAATGACTTGTAGGCTTTCCAGATAGAAGCTTATTAGTTCAAGTGATATGTATGGTTCAAAACACACTTTGCTCATCAGAATGGGAAAGAGCTAGATATTTAGCTTACTTGGAAGTTGAAAGGGCCAGAAACAAAATAGAAGCCAGTCAATTGGCATTATTTTTCCTTGGTCACAAAATAGTGTTGAATGCCTAAATTCAATAGGGAAAAATTACAACACAGATGAAGCCAGATTACAAAGCTCAGGTATCTGCAATAATGGATAGTTACAATCACACCAAATTTCAACTTTTTTATCAAAATATGAAAAGTCAATGTATTAAACTTGAAAATACCAGAAGCACATCCATGGCATATATTAAACCAAAGGCATACATTGAAGAACCAACGAATGGATTCTATTCTTATTTGATGACAAGTAACTTCTTCCAATGACACATATAATGTATGATGTATCATCTAATAATCCAGAAAATAAATGTTTTAGTCAAATAAGTACAGAATATGATAGATGCATGTTGATCCAACACAAAGTAGCATAGATTAAAAGTTGAAAGATACCTTTCTGGTCCCAATGAATGCCACATCTTGCACAATGTAACACATCAAAGGATAGAGATGGATATGGAAACTGCTTTGAAATGAAAGAAGCAATCATAGCAGGAAGACCCCTCTCGAGAGTGGGCTGATCTTGACTGCCAGAAGGCTCATAGTTTGCAATGCAAATAGTTAAAAGCTGACTGTCAAAGAGATGTGCTCCAAAGCTACCATAACCACAACCTATGTCTCGTATAGTTCGAACCTGCAAATTTTAGGATGCCAACATTCTCAATCAAACAAGATTTCAGGTAAGGAATATCACAGTCAGCCTTCATGTACTCAGTTCAGATCCAATGCCACGACAACCCATAAAAAAATTTAGCACAAGTGACAAGTCCCTCCAAGGCACTTTATAACTAACAATTTTAGATGGTATAAGTTTAGAACAGTTATGACATATACAAGTAACAAGGTTACCATTGTATGCCCACAGTGAATATTTTTTAGAATATTCGTTTGATAACTTGATCAAGATAGTTAATATTTATATATTTTCAATACTAGAATGTAGATACCAAATTCTTAATAATAAAACAGATAGCATTAAGTATCCTGAATTTGACAGCGAGCTTGTACCAAATTAGTGAAATTAATATGAGTTCAATGAATAAGGGCCATCATGAAAAATCAAGCAACAAACACTTGATGTGGCCATTTCAAGAGAGAGCACAAATGTATTTACCCCTGCTTGCATGAAGATTCATTTCTAAGTCCAATCATTTTGGTAGTTTGATGAGAGTAGTCTTCAACACCATCAAACATATGGAAGGCTGAGCGGAATGAAATTTGCTCTTCATCCAGAATCGTCATCCTGTAATTAAATTACATATGAAAACTTTAGGAATCAAAAATAGCTGAAAGCGTAACAGCAAGTAGGAGAAACATTCATATGCCACTTACCTCTTTGTCAAGCTTCCAGAAGAAAGAACCTCCAGTGCTGTGATCTTCACATTAACAATCCAGATAACATATTTTCCAGGAGGCCACCTAAAATGAATTTTGTAGTTCACTGGTGGCAGAAATAAACAATTCTTCCTAAGACACAGTTAAACTATGCTTGGCATTTCTAATGAATAACTAAGACCACTCAGGAAAGTTGTCAAGAACGCTAATAAACATGGTTCTAAATTGCGGTTGCGGTCGCTGTTGCGGTTTCATTGAAATATCTAATATTGCGGGAAATTGCGGGAAAATGCAGTTGATGCTGCCACAATTGCGGTCGCAATGCGGTTGCGGTGAGTCCAAAAACCTTTACATTGCGGCCGCAATTGCGATTGCGGACAGTAATTTAGAACCATGCTAATAAACAATATGAAGAATGTTGGATTGTATAATGTCCAACGGTTAAATTTTGTCTTGTACAATAAATCTTTCTGTGTATAACTACAAATGTTTGACTTTTCCAAATGCCTGAACGTACTAAAACTATTTAACAATCTTTTCTGTTTTCTTAATAGTATTTACACATAGTTTGTGAAAATTATTTGGCATCTTCAAAAACCTTAGAAAATGCAATTTAATTTCGTTTTTGTGGTTTCTCTTTAATCTTTCACTTATGCCTCCACCTCACCATTTTGAAAAGTTTGCATCCAGCACATTGTGCAGTTTCTTAACCAAATTACCCTTCACATTTCCTTAACCAAATAAACAAATTATTAAACGGAACCAAACAAACGAATTGACACATGCACATACATATGCATTTTAGGACCAGAGTGCGAATACAAAACCAGAACATTTTCAAAATGTTTTTTAAATTACTTGGTTGTTCTAAAAATATCATTTAAATAAAAATCATTTATGGTGAATATATTTATCTAATCTTTTCTTCAGTTCTCTTTTTTCAATACGACATCCAGATAAGATAAACATATTTTATATTCTATCCTTTCCATTCCTCCCCTTTTCTTTTTTTTTTGTCATTCCTTGTCCCTTACTTCCCCCCAAAAAATGGGTTAAGTTAATTGAAATTTCTCCCTCTTCTTTAAGAGATGCATACCATAAAAATATTATGCTCTGCAGCAAATATTATATTAGAACAATTAACATCACTTTTGAGTGTGTGAGACGTAATATAGTGGGAACCTGATGATTGGACTATACTTAAAATAAAACTACTTCCTGGACGGTAATAAACAAGGAATGATCAATTATTGCATATGACAAAAACCTGTGAATCAAATACGTGTTAAGGAATAAAATAAATACAAGAGACTTGAACAATAGTATGCTGATTATTGAATGCTACATTGTGCTTGATGCTTCTTTGTTCTGGCTTTGGCATCATTGTGGTGTTCTGCATATGACCTTGGAGTAGGAGTAACATAGTAAAGGATACCCCTAGCAGAGTTGTTGCTGCAGAAATCCAAATTGATGGACTCAGGTAGCATGGCAATTAACATTAGTAGCAGATATGGTGCAGCAAGACAAATTTAATGTCTAGATTTCATGGGAGAACTTTTCTGTCTCAGAATTGCATTACAAAGCTTCACGGCATCTATATTATCTTTGACATTATGCACCCTAACAATATTAGCTCCTCTCCGAACACCGGCTGTGACAGAAGCAATGGTAGCAGGATCCCTCTCAGCCGGCGGGATGAGAACACATTTCACCTAAAAGTCTCTTTCTTGAGGGTCCAATGGGAGCATGAGAGATGGCCAAACTTCTTTTGGCAATCTCTTCTCTGATATCAGGTAGTCCCATGAGGATGTCTAAATTGTGTTCAGTTTTCTTTAAGAATCCAATGCCAGGGTCAATCATAAGCCTCTATGCCTGGATTCCTGACATCTTTGCCTCTCTAAGCCGTGAGTATAATTCTGATGAATATCTCTTTACAAACATTATCATATTTCAGGTTTTCACTATTTTGGATTGTACATGGGTCCCCCTTTAAGTGCATTGCAACATAAGGAACACTGGTGACAGAACTAAACAATTATGGAAAGAGTAAATGTCAATAACATGCACTTTCCAACATACTTTTTAGTATTGGATAAATTTCATGTAGGTTCCACTGAAAAAGAAATAGACCTATGTTTTTTAATGTGACACACATGAAACTTACCTAATTACATGTTTTGGAAGAATGTGTGAAAGAATGTTGGGTTCCTCCAATTTAGTAGTTACCATGCATAGTAATTACTATGTTTCTGGAATTCATTTATGACTTTGGAGTTTATATTCATCTTTGAAAGAATGGGAAACCAATTTTCAAAGGTTAAGGAAATGTGAAGGGTAATATTTGGTTAAGAACTTGCGCAATGTGCAGGATGCAAACTTTTTCAAAATTGTGAGGTGGAGGCATAAGTGAAAGAATAAAGAGAAACCACAAAAATGAGATTAAATTGTGTTTTCTTAACTTTTTAAAAATGCAAAATAGTTTTTACAAACTATTTGTATATACTATTTAGAAATCAGAAAAGACTGTTAAATAGTTTTCGTACATTTTTTTTTTGGTCACCATGTTATAAGTGCAAAGTATCTACCAACTTTGTGGATAACTAATCATCGTCGGGGCTGACTGGCCACCTTTAATAATGTCTTTTCTTTTAATCATATTATTTTCATTCACAAGGCTCGAACCCGAGATCTTGTTTAAGGAATCTGAGTTCAATTCCCTTCAGACCAATGACATGTAGGTGTTAAATAGTTTTAGTATGTTCAGGCATTTGGAAAAGTCAGACGTTTGTAGTTATACACTTATGAGAGTTTTTAAAACTTAGTTTCAAAAAGATATATTGTAAAAGACAAAATTCAGCCCTTGTTAGACAATGTAATAAAATAAATAAAGATAAAGAAGATAATATAGAGGGATTGATACCACTTTACTTCACGACAAGAGTCTATATCTAGTCCTTAACACTCTTGACCAAACCCCAGGTATTCTTTCACAATCATTTCCAAGCTCAAGTCTAGGCATTATTTTTAAACAAGACTCTTTAAGTTCTACACAACCAAGTGAGTATATTAAATAAAATATAAAATAACTTAAGAAATTTTCTCAACAAACTGTACTAGCTATACAAAATGAATCAAAGAATGAAAGAATTGAATAAAGTGTTATAGCTTTGAATGTTACTTTTATGCAATTAGCAACATTTAAGTCTTCAAATTTTTTTTTAGTAGCACTTGAAATTGAAAGATGTTGGAGACTATCTTTAATCGAGTAATGTTCACTTTTTGCATCTATACTTGTGAAATGCTAAAATAATCTTCTGAATTTGTGGGTGTATTAGCAGTATCAGCTACTTTTTAGAGGATTTCCCTTATAAAGTAAACAAATAATACAACTGCAAAAAGTTGTTCTTATTACATTTTTTTTTCTTTTTGTATATTAGGCACAGAGCTTGAAATTACTTTGTAGCAAGGAGTTGATTTTGTGCCTAAACACTTCAGAATCATGCTGAGGATGATGCCTGATCCCACAATTAGATGCCGCTCAAATGTCAGTATGCCACTAGTCAAGCACACATGATGCAACTGAGACCGTTCTTCAACATACTTGTAGCTTTTGAAAAATGCATTTCCTTGTTAATTTCTTATATTTTTAAGTGTCTATTATTCCGATATACTAGTAATTTCCTACAGACTCAGCAAATACATCAACTTTTTCATATCATTCATCTAATCATATTTATATTATTAATCAAAACCTAGGATACCAGGCATCTTGAAACCTAACAATAAGGACTGGCTATTCAAGCTACTCAAAGGGCTCTATAACATTAAATCCTTGTATTTCTGTAATCAAAGAAATTAAGAACATTGAATATTTGATGAATTTGAAAAGGATCCAACAGAAGAATCAAATTACATATTCTCCTAAGCAGTTCTTCTCTGAAAAATACTAACAACACACTTTTTAACACATTCTTTAATATAATCTTAATATTAGTACATTCTTTAAAAATTCAATACTTAGCTTTAAAATATGACCTATTTACAAAACAACTAAAATTGATCTTTTCAAAAATAAAACAAAGATAAATAGTGAGTGAAAAGGGTTGTATTATTATCATTGCTCATCCTCCAACTCATTTAAAACTTTCTTCTTTTAAATATTTGGAGAATAATTAGGATGCTTTAAAGGAGGAAGTTCTAAAAAGGATTTAGCATTACTTTATTATGTGTGTATTTGAGTGAGTAGTTGCAAAATTGGTTTAGAATGAAATTGATTTTACAAAATTAATTTTGGTTAAAATTGATTTTGAAGTGAAGTGATTTATATTTAAATGTTTTTATTTTAAAAGCAAGTTAGTAGTAAAACTCAGTATAAAAATTTTGATCCAATGCAAAAATTATCTAAAGTTGCTTCAATTCAAAATCAATTTTTGATCCAAAACCAATTGCTCAATGTGGAATCAAATATGTAAACATTTATCTAAGATCACATTAGCTAGTATTTCAATGTAATTTTGAATGATACAACATGAATCGAAACACGCACTATATATATTAGCTGATAACATATTGTAAAGTTTAAAATTGCAACTTTTTTTTATAATTATATCTTCAAGAGATAAGTATGTGTTTAAATGAGTATTTGCAAAATTGATTTTGAAATAAAACTATTTATGTTTGAATGCATTTATTCTAAAAGCAAGTTAATAGTAAAACTCAATATAAAATTTTAGATCTAACAGAAAAGGTACCTAAAATTGTTTTAACTAAAGAATAATTTTAAATTAAGAGTCAATTCCTTAATATAGAACCAAGTGAACATTTATCTAAAATCACATAAACTAGTATTTAACGTGATTCAACCGTGAATCAAAATATCCATTTAGGGTAGGTTAGCATTAGGAGAAGCTAGGTTAGTGAATATTGCTTTACTGGGTAAACTGGTTTGGCAAATTTGTCATGACAGGAATAGTTCATGGGTTCAATCATTATCCAACAAATATTTGAAGCATAATTCTGTTTTCATAAGGGCAGGTCAGAAGTATACTTCCTATTGTTTGGAGAAGCATTATTAAGGCTATGCAACTCATGAAAGATGGATTTTATGTTCATCTTGTTTCAGATAAACCAGCCATATTGAGGAAACTAGTAGAATTTATAAAGGTTGCCTACATTTTTCCATTTTTTGAGTGAAAAATCGCTCTCACATATGTTAACGACAGCGATCCAAACATGTTAGCCTACTCATTTCTAGATTGGTCACACACATGCACACAGACATATATGAATCTAAATTTCAATGTAGTATAATTTTTTCCAACGGAATCCTGATTTCATTTCACTGGCAACAAATCCCCTAGCTATCTGTTTCAGAATCTATAGTATCATGTTTTGCCACACATTACTTATCTGACATTACATACGAGGTAAACAGAAAAATAAAATAAAATAAAACACAACGTTTACCTCACTAAATTTCCCCCTCTTGATATTGTGTTGAAGAACATCTGATTCAATCTTTGCCAAAGGATCGTCCTTTATCTCAATTTTCTGTGCAAGGCTTCTGCAACCTGCATCGCAACTCGATTCTCTGCTTCAATGCGTATCATCTCCTCTTCTATTGCCGCTCAAAGCAGGTATCAGCATCGGCCCAAATGAAACACACAATCAATCAAAAGGGACAAAACAACACATAAAATTATAACATTCACAAGTTAGGGTTAAAAACCAAAGAAACTGAAAAAAAGACTTCGGGATTTTTATGTGCTTGGCTGAGCTGCCTGCTCAGAGCTGCTCACCACCCTTGATCCGTTTAGGGAGGGCGTAATTGACAGTGAGGACACAGTTGTAAACTCGGCATCATTCATGGAGCTTTAGTACCGCGTCCTTACAGTTAATTACGTCCTCCCTGAACACCAAACTTTAGGATGGTGCCTCTGCCTAGCCTAGTCCAGTTCTCGCCACATGCGTTATGCAATTTATTAAGCATAAGCATAATGCATTATTATAATGTTTTATAATATTGATTATTTATTTTACTTTAAACTTCTTACTAAATATTAAGTAAATAATTAATATTTTAATTTTAGTTTCTTTGCAAAATTTCACAATTTTATTATTTTAATTTTTTTAAGTTTTTAAATAACCTATTATTTCAATGACATTTTCTTAAATTCAAAATTTTATTCTAAGAGATTTACAAAACTTTTTAACTTGATTCTTCTACAAAAATTCTAAAATATATTAATATCTAAGAATATTAGGTTTTCTAAATTTTCTAAGAATTTTAGGGGTGAAATCACTATTTTGTACCCAAGTTCACAATTTATTATCTATTATCTATTGTTATTATTATATTATATTATATATTGTATTAAATTATATATATTATAAAAGAAGGTTTTGCCGCACGGGCACATATGACACGGCACCATCATATTCATTCTTTTTCCGCTTCAAGTTCACCGATTCTTTTAATTCATAAAAAACACATTATTATATTTAATTATAGTAATTAAGGTCATTATAATAAGTATCCAATTAAATCTTTAAATCTTAAACGAATTTGATTTTATATAATATAGTAATCATTTTTTAAAATTTTATGAAATATTGTATTATATATTTTATAAAAGAAGGTTTTGCCGCACAAGCAGATATGACGCAGCATCACCATATTCATTCTTTTTCTGCCTCAAGTTCACTGATTTTTTTAATTCATAAAAGCACATTATTATATTTAATTATAGTAAATACGGTCATTATAATAAGTATCCAGTTAAATCATTAAATCTTAAATGAGTTTGATTTTGTATAATATATAGTAATCATTTTTTTAAATTTTATGAAAAATTAGTTTTATAATTATGGTAACTTTTTGTTTATTTTCTCGATTTTATAATAACATACCCTACATTTGTACGATAATGATAATAAATTTTCATGTTACCTTAAATACTTATAACGTAATGAATAGGAATAATTAATTTCATTATAACAAGTATATATTTTTATTAAATTATTCAATTAAATCTTAAATGATTTTTGATTTTATATAATATGACAATCAATTTATTAAATTTCATGAAATGTTTGCTATAATTATGGTAATTAACTTTTTGTTTATTATCACAATTTTATAATAATTTACAGTAAATTTGTATTATAATGATAATAATGATAATAAATTGTTATGTTACCTTAAATGCATGAATAATAATAATTATAATAATAGAATTTGTGGTCGTCTTTTCTAATTATTATCGTTATTTTATTATTTTATAATAATTTATATTATTTATGTATTATAAAATTATTATAGTAATTTATTATTTTTATTTTTATTTTTTATTAATTAATACAAGATATAATTATAGTAATTAAGGTAATTAGAATTAACATAATACAATGAGTATATATTCTGATTAAATCAATAAATTAAATTATTAAATCTTATATGAATTTTGATTTTATATAATACAATAGTCAATTTATTAAATTTTGGAATATTTTTTTATAATTGTGGTAATCATTTACAAAGTGATCTAAATAACAAATAAATAATAAATAAAATAAATTTATTTAATTATGATATATTTAATTACGGTAACTAATCATGATTTGAACATTCTAATTGATAATACAGTTATATATTCTAATTTGAATTAATTGATAACACTAATATATATTTTGATTCAAATTGATAATGGATTTAAATTTAAATTCAGCATTTAAGACATTTTTCTCTTGTTAAAATATAATTTTTTTCCATTTTTATTTTATAAAAATACATATTATATTAATTTAAGTAATTATAATCATTATGATTTCATAATTTAAACATTCAAATTGATAACACAATATATTCTGATTCAAATTAATTTGTAATACAAATATATATCCTCTATATATACTAGTGTGAGAACTTGAAACTGAATGTAGTGGGGTAGTTTGCAGAATTAATTAAGGAGTAAAGACATCTAAATAAATGTGGATACCAAAACAGGGTATTGCCTTTATTAATAGTTAAAAATAAATTAGAATCGATCTTGAACGATAGTATTATTAGGGACCATTTTTCAATGAGAGCGGTTTTAGCTATATTTTTTTTCAATGATAATGTTTTTAGTAATTTTTCTTAACCTCTTATATTTTCAATCTATCATTTTTATTTTTATTTCTAAATTAAATTTTAATATTTTTTAAAAAATTTATCTAAATAAAAATAACCTTTTATCGCAATATAAATTATTTATCATAAATTTATATTATAATTTATCTAATAAAAATATTTATTTATTATAAATTTTAATGAGAAAATAATGTACTAACAATGTAAAATAATTTTACACTATCATCAGTGAACACCTAATTTCATTCGGGCAATTTAAAATAAAATACAAAAAAAAAAGACAAAAAGAAATAAATAACAAAATCAAAATCAAATAATAAGACGGGGTGGTTCATTTACTGTTTTGTTTTAAAGTTGTTGGGCCAATAAACATGGTTTCCTTGCTTTAGAGTCCACAACCCAAAAATGAAAAAGAAAAGAATAAAACAAAAAGAAGATAGAGTAACAAAAATAAATAAAAGAAGAAAATTTGAAATCAGTGAACCATGCATCACAAATGATGCTTTTTCACGTAAATGAATATGTGATCACAATACTCTCAGTCACATCTCAATTCATAGGGACTCCCTCTCTTGCGCACAGGGTAGTATTCATGCACTCTCACCTCACTCAATATCCCCTCACCATATCAAACTGACCCCACATTCCCATTACCCAATGTAACAAATTCACACACTCTCACTAAAGACAAAAAAATAACAAACTTTCTCTCTCTCACTCATAAAAATACCCTCAGGTTTTCACCCACTTGATTTTTACACCCACAACCTTAGGTTTTCACGCAGTAAGGAATATACACAATCATTTTCTCTCCTAAGATCCTCTCACATATCACTCACAATGCCAACGCCACTGGCAGCACACACACGCACTACATGCCTCTCCCAAAGAACAGATTCATCTTTCTTTTCACCATCACTCACAGACCTAACTCATATGAGCCCAATCTCCAACCTCGTATAACAGGATCATCTTTGCTGAAACCAAAGACATATGAAGCGTCTAGCCCCTAAAATATTTTTATTATAAAAAAAGCTATTAAAATTTATGATAGTCTAACATTTCTTGTTTTGCAAGACATAAATGTTTTGGGACCTTAAGCATCCATAAATACACATCAATATTATTGCTCTGCTCTAACTTAGTCTTTATTCATTTGTATATGAGCATCCAATATTTGTTAAACAACCCGTCCAATGTTTTTATAGATAAATGTCCACTTGTTTTGAAGCATCCTTATATAACCTTTTAAAAGCATCCAAAATTGTTTTGTCATAAAGGCACTTTATAAAGAACCTTTTACACTAGATCCTACGAAAAAGAAATCTTAACATTCTTTCTTGAAAAACGACTTAGTGTTTTCAATGAATATACATATGTTTTGTCTTTTAGAATGTTGTGAAGAAGCAGGTACGTTAAAGTGGAAAAGCAAGTCAACCTATCAAAACAAGTACCAAAGTAGTTCAACAAAGAGATAAAAGTTATGAGCACTTTACGCTTGTTAGGAAAGAAAAACTTCTTTTTGGTATAAATCGTCACTGCCACTAGCAGTGTCAAAATCTTTCTCCTCATCTTTACATGTTATGCTATCTCGCACATTAAAGCTCTACCTCACAATATATATTTTCTCAAGCTTCTATAAGAAGACTCAAGAGTGACGAGCAAAGTAATGAAGTTGTGTAACTTGTGCAAAAAACTCTGTCACTCTTTGAATGATCTCTTTATGTTCTAAAACTTTCATATTCTTTGTATTTACAAAGTTATTTGTATTTTTGCTTAACTTGTAAACGCTCACTTTTGTGAGTTTTCTTTTTAAAGAACAACCTTTGTGAAAGCCTGGAGAGGCAGGTTCAGTGTTAAAGAATACTTGGGTTGAAATAACCTTGGGTTAAGGTTATTTCGTTGTAAAGCCTAAAAATGCTTAGAGAATAATTGGTTGTATAAGCAGTTAGCTTAGTGAAATACCTTCAAGTTGAAGGGATTGGACGTATCTCTTAGTTAAGAGTGAACCAATATAAACCTTTGCGTGCTATCTCTTCTCCCTATCCTTTTATCTTTCACGTTGTTTTTGTGGACAATCTTTTATGTAGTGCATACAAAAACCTATTTGCAAAAAGTTTTCAAAAATACACAACACATAATTCAGCCCTCTTCTTGTGTGTTCTTTTGTTTATTTCAATCCTCCCACATAGGGGACTCACTCATTTTTTTTATACATTGCATCTTGGCACACCTAAATGGTCACCCAATTTCTCACTAAAAAATAATCACTAACTGATTCCTCTCTCATCTTTTTCACTACTTTCTCGTTCTAAAACAATAAAGAGAAAATTGTGAGCATTTTCAAACCATCATGAAGTCAGTTTGATATCACAGCTTTGATCCTTCATGACCAAACCCAGTCTGCAGCAGAGAAAGCTTCTATCCTCCATTAAATCTACAACATCAGGCCAACATCTAACCATCATCATGCTTTGATAGCATTTAGCCAACCACTGAACCCCAAAGAGAATCCAAAACGAGTCTTTATCCAAGCTCAAGTTCAGTTTCACACCATCCAAATGCCTCAGACACGAACCAGATTAGCCCAGGCAGCCAGGTCCTGCAACTTGCGTCACACCATTCAGGCCTGCCATTCACTGAATCAAGGCACACAATGCCATCTTGCCCACCAAATTAGTGAGCTAAGTTTGCTCCCATCTCTACTAGAAGTCTATGTTCCTTATTTGATTCTTTCCTGCTCATCATTCATTCGTTAACTTGTTTTTAGTATTATTGTCTTCTATGTATCATGGGTTGGTTTGGTGAATGGTGTATTTTGATTTTCATTGTTATTATGGTGATTGATTATGCTTATGTGTGATTAATTGCCATGAGATTGGTGTCACCGCGGCAAGTTTTTTTTCATCTGAGTCACTATTGCGGGTCAGCAGCTCTTGCTTGCATCTTGCGAACATTCATTCTGATCATTGCCAGTGCCTTTTTTCCTTTTTGGGTTTCGATCATTGTTTTTATTCCCTGTTGGTTTGGTATTCTCTTCTTGTTTTAGTTAAAAGTTGGATTCTTACTTTTGTTTTGGGCATAATGAATAACTTTGGAGGTTGTTTAACTTATCCTAAGTAAAAAATGGGGTTAAACAACCCTGTCAAAGATGATTGGTATAATTTTCTATATACTTAAAGATGTTGGTACAACATAGAAAATTGTACCAATCATCTTCCATGGGTTGTTTAACCCCCTTTTTTACTTGAGGTAAGTTAGACAACCCCATAACTTTGTGTTTGTTTGATTTATTGGTGGAATGTAACATCGTTTATGGGCTTCATGGACCCGTGCTTTTTTTTTAAGTTCTGGAATCTGTCATATATACAGGAGTCATGTTTCAATTTTAATTTATTTCGTGTTACCAATTGAATAAAAAAATATTTGGTGATTAAATTGGGAATTTGAAAATAAATAAAAGGAAAATTAATTTTTCATAAAATATAATAATAAAGTAGAATACGCTTGAAATAGCTGTAATTATATATATATTTTTTATAGTGGGTAGTTAATTGTGAATATTAATTCTAACTTTTGCATTACGATGTTTTATATATTAGAGCATATATCAACTTAATATGTACTTTAGTTATATTCTAATATTAATAAATTAGCACAAATATTTATCTTATTAATATTAAATATATTTTGGAAATGAGGGTTTACTAATAATGATAATTATTTGGATGCACTTCCTGTTTGATTATTATGGGATCCTTTCAAATTAAATTCAAAATTTTAAAATTAAAAAAATCAACCAACAAAACATTTTTTTTATCAAAAGAACTATATAACCTTGATTTTCCATTGCACCTGAAGAAAAATAGAAGCAAGGGCAACACCTTGTTGGGCTACAAAAAATATTTTCATAAATAGTTCCCTTCCCTAAAAGTCATTAATAGATAAAAAAAAATAAAAAAGATTAAAGTTGTTTAATTAATTGTAAATAAACTCAAATAAAATTTAATAAGAAATAGGATTAAAAATATTACAAGAGAAAAGATAAGATAATTATTATTTTCATATGTTAGGTTAAGGGTAACTATTTGTATAACGGCGTCATAAGGTGCTAACACCTTCCCTACGTGTAATCAACTCCCAAATCCTTTTCTTGGTTCAATGTAACATCCTAGGCGTTGACAAGAGCGGGAAGTGATCACTGGTGCAAAAGAGATAAGGCACGGATAAGGAGCGCCTCCTGGCAGGCTTCCATAAGTGGGGGCACATAAATGAATCGAACATATACCGAAATGAGAAGGATCCAGAGGCTGTGCAAGTATGGGACTGTACAGTTGAGGATAGCTTAAAGGAATTAATAAGTGTTACCTACACCAACAAGATGCATCTACTTTTTTACAGCCTATCACTTAAGAACTCTATAGTTAAGTGTGCTTGACTTAGAGCAATTTTGGGATGGGTGATCTCCTGAAAGTTTCCTAGGAAGCGTGAGGACAAAACACGCTGAAAAGTTTTGTGTTGGTTTGTGGGGACAGTCTTCGATCTTGGAAGTGACCAAGGCGTTACATTCAAGACCTATCTTTTGGTTTTTCCATACTTTTTCCTTAATAAACTATGGTGGCGAGTCCTCTATTTTTATCTTTTTTTTTCCCGTCCCGTCATGATCCTATTGCGACATCATCCAATCACAAACTACCATGTATTGTAAGTTTGTTGACTTTTACAATAACTACCTAAAAAGTTATACCAATGGTGACTCCTAATTGGTTGATAGTGTAAAAGTTTTTACACTGACAGTGCATTGCCATTAAACTTAATTTTAATTATAATATAATTTATATATCCAAAAGTATTTATTTATTATAAATTTTATTTATATATTCTGCATATTAAAAAGAAAATCGAGATGTGACAATGTGATTCTACACTTAATGTATTCAAATCGACACTTCAAATCAAATTAATTTATATGTAAAATCATACTCAAAATATCAAGGTTATACAAATAAAATAAAAAATAAATTTAAAATAATAAATTAATCATAATAAAATTATCTAATTTTTTATATAAATATTTATTACTTTCAATCAAATATAACTCTACCAATGTGAATCATGTCATATTCCAATATAAAATTAGAAACTTTCTATGTAAAATAATCTTAGTTTTTATTAATTTTCTCTTTATTTAAATTTAGCATTCTATAATAATCGTTGTTGGTTTTGTCTAATAATGATACATCAAGTATGTGTCTACCAAGTTTTGCTTTCCTAGCATATGATAAGGAATTTAATCATAACTAAGATGCTTAAATAAAGGACTTAATTATTTTCTATACATAAAGTTGAAAATGTTATATGAAAATAGAACTAGAAATGAACTAAACCAACTCAAAATTATAAGAAAAAAATTTACGGGTCTTTTGGGATGATTTTTGGTTGTAAGTTTCAAAAACTAAAACTAATTTATAGTTTTTAAAATTAGCTTTAGTTTTTTTTCTTTCTAATTTTTGGTTTCAAATAGAGGTGGTAAAATGAGCTAGACCCATTAGGATGGCTCGAGCCCATTGTTAAATGATAAAAGTTGTTTATTATTTATAAGTTTTTATGGTTAAGTTTTTATAAAATATTAAGCTTTAGTTATATTTTGAGTGAAATAAACTAATAAAATTAAGCTCTCTTTGTTTTGTGAATATTTATAGTTTTCACTTACTTTTATGTTATTTTGGGTAGATTAAAAGCCCAACAACAACTTTGTGGACAGCCCAAGTTGAGAACTCAATGAGTAGAAGGCCCAACCCAAGTTCAGCAAGGAAAATTGAAGTTAAGTGTGAGGGCTTACCCCATTTCAGAGGGCTAAGAGCGCAAATGCCAGAAAGGTTACCAGTCAGAGGGCTAAGCACCCACCTCAAAGGGCTTAATGCCCAACCACCAGAGGCCCTACGAATTAGTGATTGAAGGGCGCCCAATGCCTAGAGCATAGCGCTAAGCACGTATTAATGAGAAGCCTTCATTATTCAAAGTGACTTTTCAGAAGAATGAGAGGCTAATCATATTCTAGAGGACTCTGTTGCGAATTGGAGGGGAGCTAAAAGGTTGAAGACATTTTTCCAAGGCTTTGAAGATCAAGACTGCAAGAAAATTCATTTGGGGATTGTAAGATGATTATGAGTGGCTAGTTTCTTAGTTGTTGGAGTGTAGGTTAGCTAGATTGAAATCTCAATATAAATGTTATACTATGTTTCTATTTGAATTCCAATGTTATATGTTAGTATTTGATTTCTATGCTTAATGCTTTCTTTGGCCTGATCAACCTTTGAATGATTTAAGAATCGATTGGTGATTGAACAATAATAGTTGAATTCTGAACTGAAATCAAGTACCTAATGAGACATATTTTAGGAATGAGATTTGCTTCATTAGAGAAAAATAGAGCTTTTGTTCTTAATGCAATTTTTGCAATTGAACTGCCTAAGGGATTAGGGGTTGATTGTAGAAATTAGGCTTGTGGTTTGAGGGATTGAATCATAAGTGATTGCGCAAACTCTTTTAACATTGAAACTTGGAATTGGAATAGATAATCTTTTTAAAGCATGAGATGGATATCTAGGCTAACTGAACCCCTAACAGTTTTTATATTTGAAAGAATCCTCTTTAATTTTACTATTTTCTAAAATTCTGAAAAAGAGAAATATTGTTAGTTTCATAATTTTAATATTAAAGTTAAAATTTTCATGTTTAGAGATAGATTAAAGATTCCATTAAAGTGTTTAAATAGTGGAAAAATTAGGAATTGCTAGGAACTGAGTCAAGTCTCTGTAGGAATGATACTTTTATTCACCCTTGCTATAAATGCGATTTGGTACAATTGCCAAGGGGTAAACACTCGTCAGATGAACAAAGGCCTTGGACTTTAAATTTTGAGCCCGAATTAAATGTGGGTCTTTTTAGCTCGATTAGATTATGCCCCAACTCAAGCTTAGCTTAAAAAAAACCACCAAAAGCTAAAAAAAAATAGGCTTTCACTAGGCTTGGGCTTCATTTCTTAGACCTGAATTGAATCCAAACTTTTTTCGCCCCACTCATTATAGCCCGCAACCCATATCTGGCTAGCACACATTGGACGAGGTAGCATGTTTATCCATATCTAATTTCAAAATAAACTACTTTGAAATTTCTCTATCATGTTAAAATTAGTTTAAGGGTGTGCTTGTGTATGGGTGGCAGTAGTGGTGGTGACGACGAGGGCAATGGTAGCATTAGTGACAAGTGTGGTAGCGATAAGAGTGGTGGCGGCAGTGTTGATGAGCAATGGTGGCAAAAACGATGGTAGCGGTGGCAATAATAGTGGTAGTGGTCAACAATAGTGGTGGTGGCAGTGGTGCTAGTGGTGGTGGTGACAATAGGAAGGGTCACTATCAAATCTAGCGAGTGTGTGTTGTTTTAATAACTAAACCAAATTCACACATCTTTTTTTCTTGGTTTTAAAAATGAATGTAAAAGTATTTTAAAATTGAGTTAAAAATCATTTCAGCTTCATTTTAGCCAAACATGTTTTGTTTTGAAAATTGCATTTGAAAACTGAAATCCAAAAATTCGCAACCACCCCAAGTGGATTGTTAGTTATTAATAAAAATAAAATAAGATCAACAATATTATTACATAAGCATTATCTTTTCTTTGTATTCATTACTGATTTTTTATTGTAATCTATAAATTCAAATACCCACAAAATTCTTTTCTTTTTTTTTCCCTTGTAATTGATGTTAGTAGTTTTTTTTCATTTGATGATGGAAACACATTTTTTAAAGGAAAAATGATAATTATAAAATGTAATAATGTTATATAAAACATTTTTTATTATTCATATTTCTTATTAAAATTATGTGTGTATCTAAGTTATATAAAAATGCAAATATATTTATAAAGATAATATTTTTTAAAACAAACATTTAAATAAATTAAAATGATATAAGACATATATGAATATTAAATTAATTGAATATATATATATATATATATATATATATATATAAATATTTATAACTATGCTAATATATTTTTTAAATATTTATATGCATATATACTAATATATACTTATATAAAATTTAAAAATAATCGAGAAATACATAAAAAAATCATAATTATATAAAAAATTGTAAATTGCAAACTCAACTCTGGAATAGGGTATGGATTCTTACCCTAATTTTAATTAGTACACTAGTATTTGGATTATTTTAAATCTAAAAAATAATTCCTCTTCAAATTTGGCCCTAAATAAATTATTTAACCAAATATTAATATTTGAATGATATTTTAAATTAATAATATGAAATTATAATTTTATCCTTACTTAAGGATAAAATTTTCCAACTTAAGTTTTAAAACTTGTCTATATTGACTCTTTTTTAATCCATTTTTTTCCTAAACTTATTAATGACTTATTAATGGCTTTTAATCACTTTTAATTATTTAATTTATATGTAATAAGGTTTCAAAGATATTATTATTCACTTTTTTTATTTAAAATTAACTTTTTAAGCAATCATTTAAGTTTAACTTAATCTAACTTTACTCAAAACTTGTTTAGGGCTTTTTAATCCATCTTTAACACTTAGATCAAAATTTTTATGAACCAAAAGGGGCTATCTAAAGAACTCAAAATATGCATTCCATGGTCAAGGTCTCATTTTTATACTTAAGTGTTGCAAAAGAATTGCAGTCTAAGCTAAATATTTTTGTTTAGAAAATATTTGACTTAGATCACATTGGTCTTTAGCCTTTGTGCCATATTTGGCTTGAGGCTGGAGGGTTATGTACCCTTCGAGTGTCTCAAGTTGAGTACCTACTCAATCTTTAGCCTTTTCACCATATTTGACTCAAGGTTGGAGGGTTGTGTACCCAACGAGTGTCTCAACCCAAGTACCTACTTGGTCTTTAGCCTCTTCACCATATTTGGCTCGAGGCTGGAGTTTAGGGCTGTGTACACTCATGGCTTTAGGGTTGAGTGAATGATTAAGAAATGTAGGGTGGTCTTATGACTGAACTTTTCATGCACTTAGGTCGGGTATATATTGAGTGTTGTACTAGGTATTAGGCTTCTTTTCCTAGTGTTTTAGTCTTGGGACCTAGGTTAGTATTTTGTCGAGCTGATATATACTTTGGAGAACATCCCTCACTAGTAGACAATTAATGACGGTTCTTGCCTAATAAGCTCATAGGGGGTATCCATTACCAACCTAGGGGGTTAGGCATGATAGGGGAGTGATTATTAAGAGGATATAGTCAGGCAAGTGGAATAGGAAAATAGGTAATTGATACTTTTGGATGCTTTGGCTAAAGGGGTCTTCTTTGATCAGTTCACTGGAGATCTAACCTTTACCAGAACAATAAGTTTTATAGAGGCTTCAAAATTAGGATTTTTTGATCCAAATCTTCAAGTACCAACACCAAATCACATATCCATCAAAATATAGCATAAAAAGACATTTATACAACCAATTTCACAGAAAATTAAGCATTATACAAAGACAAACATGTAACATCCTGCTAAAATAAATAGATAAAAACTAGAAAGGGTTCTATGAAATTAAGGGGTTAGGTAAAAAGGTTTAATGACAGGCCTTAATTAAAAGAAATAAGATTAGCCGATAACAGGAGCCAGTTGAAAAGGCCATTAGGGCCTAGCCCAACAAGAATGGTTAGGATAAATTGACCTTAATCCTGACACCACACTCACTCACCACTTTTGTCACGGCAGATTAGGAAAGGAAGAAAGAATGAGACGGGAAGCTTAGGAAGGGAGAAGAGAAGGAAGGAAGGTTAGAGAACTTAGGCACCCTCATAGAGAAGTGTCAACCCTCTCCTGGTGAGTGCAGGCCCTAGCCTATTTCCCCCTCCCCATAATTGTATTGTTCTCACATGCATTCCTTTGTATGTTTTCCCTTTTTCTCCATGTATGTTTGTTTTATATCCTTTGTGTGTGTTGTATGAACATGCCATTATAGGGTTCAGTTGGGGTTTTGGTGTAAACAATTGTTTATAGTATAAGTGGGGATTTGGGATATGTAATTTTATTATTTGGAAGCCATTCTTGTGTATCTTCTATATGTTTATTGCTTGTATGATTAGGATGCCATGTTAGGATTGTTTTGAATTACTATTGAGCGTGCCCATGCTTATATTGAGAGCACCCATGGTCAAATGATTATAACTAGGATGATAAGCACGATCGTGCTTCACTAAGCATGGCTATGCATCAATTTCACTTCTCTGTTTTGGACTTTGTGCTACTTGAAGCATGGCCATGCTTAGGGGAAGCATGGCTATGCATAAGGGAAGCATGGCCATGATTCATGAAGCATAACCATCCTTCGTGAAGCATGACCGTGCTTAGTTTAGCACACCAGTTCATAGTCCCTAGAGTGTGAATTAGGCTTAGGTGTCTTCATAAGAATTGTAGCCCTGGATGTTATCTAACTAATGGCTTTAGAATCACCTAAAAATAATGTCTATAACTCAATATATGGTTAAATTAATGAGTAAAGGTCAAGCTATCAGAATTAGGTAACAGTTTCTTGTTCTTATTAAGTTTTGACATAGTAGATTATCAAACCAGATTTTAAGGTCAACATAAAAGTTGTTGATAATCTTCTTAGCTTTCAAACGAGATAAATATCAACTTGATAGGATTAGTATGACTCTAGATATTGTGTTTACACTCCACAAAGGTCATAGAAGCATAGGTATGCTTAAGAGATGAATGTGTATGTTTATGTGCTACCTTTACTATAGATTTTCTTTATTCTCATATGAATGTACACATGTGATACTTATGTTTGTAAATGAATGTTGGAAAGGTCTTCTTTGGCAAGGGAAGGGTAGAAACCCCTTCGGTCTCCATAGGATGGCCAAAAGCTAAATGTTAAAAGAAAGAATGTTTAAGATGTAACATTCCCTTTGACAAGGGAAGGATATCCTTCTCCTTCGGTCTTCAAAGGGTGGTGTCAACCTTTGGTAAGGGAAAGTTGTTTGGCAAAAGCAAGAGGGACTTTCCTTGAGATTTTGAGCTCAAATTTGCCAATAGCATGGAAAAGAAAAGCCTAAGTAGAGCTCTAGAATGTATCTTGAATTGTAGTGATGTCCTGTCAATGTTTCTATACTCTAATACCATAAATTTTGAGGTCTTCATATTTAAATGTATGTATGCCTATTTATGTGTTTATGTGATGTTGTAGTGCTCGTAGGGCATTCACTAAGACTTTTGTCTCATTAGTTTAAGTTACATGTTTCAGATGAACAAGTCTTGGAGTAATGCAAAGGATGTCGTTCAACATAGATTGTTAGCTTTATGGATTACATTATTTTATATTGTTTAGAGTTTTAGTTTCTTCCATTGTAAGTTCATGACCTTCTGCATGAGTACACATTTTATGTTTCATTTAAGTATTTGTAGGGCACTTTGATTACCCCATTGAGATGCTTATGGTTTATTATTTTATATTCATGAGGTATTTCTTTTAAAGAATTTATGTTTTCGAGTTAGTATAAAAGTAAGAGCGATAATACTAATGAGGGTGTTACAAAACACATGTAGATCAAAGGTTAAAAATATCAACAGTCAATCTTTTTGCAACAAGAACACATTTTTCAATCAATATATAGTGTCACATATAGGACAAAACTCTTAGAAAAGAGTTCACCAAGCAAACTTCCAATACAAAAACGTAAACAAGGTCCACAAATCTCCCAAAACTTGTGTCATGAAGTACCCTTACCGAGAGATACAAGCTCTAAAGTCTTTCCTTCAAGATTCTTTAAGAATGTAACCAATCTCACCAACACCTCCAACAAACCTACCAAAGTAGCCCAAGAAAGTGAATAAAAGAATGAAATGGAGAGGAGGGGATAGAGAAAGCGTTTCATGCTCTAGGAGTGAAAGATAAAGAGAAAAAAAGCTCACCTTGTAGATGAAAATGAAAAGAATGTGGAGAGCTTGAACTTGTAGGAGGCTTGTATAATTGAAAGTATGGTGTATTTGAGCTTGTGGAAGGAGAAGCTTAAAGCAAAGATGGCCTTAAAGGGAGATGGGGTGCTCGGCCAAGAGTAGACAAGAGAGGAAAAGGGAGAGTTTTTAGGGTTAAGAAATAGAATGTCGATGTTGGAATGAATTAGGGTTAGGGTTTTGAAGTTATAAAGCCTTTTGAAAATTATTTGAATTTGAAATCGTACTGAAAATGAAAAAAAAATCAAAATTCCCTCCTATTCTCTCATAAGGCTAGGCAAAGCTAATTGGAATCATTTCACATTGGCTAATTCAAATTTTAGCTTAATTGGATCAAGTTTAAGCATTTTGACCAAAGTGTAAGGTATATGTTTAACCATTTTGGTGTAACATTCACATTAACCAAGTTAATATGTATTATTGTCCAATTAGGCTATATAAAACAAAAAAAACATAGAAGAGTAATTTACTGAGTGTGGTAAGTGATACTAGGTGTATCTATGATCTAAAATTGCTTCTCGTAGAACATGAATTTGACACTAGACAAAATAATATTATTTTATTTTAGAGTATTAGAACCACTTTAAAATTTTATAGAAGATTAATTATGATTTATAATCATTAATCATATTAATCTGCATAAAATATTTAACTGTCTACTCATATAAATTAATTGAATCTTGGTTAAGTTACTCTTTAATCCCTCTTTTTATTTAAATTATTCAATTTTGTCCCTCTATTTTTAAAATGTTCAATTTGTTCCTCTAATTTTTAAAAAATGTTCAATGTTACCATTTTGTCCAAATTAACACTAACGACTTTAAGGGAGGTTGAAGTGGCATGTGTTGTGTCAAACTGTGAAAATGGACACGTGTCCAACCACACTAATGTCGTTACTGTTAAACAGACGGAAGGACAACATTGAACATCTTTTAAAAATTTGAGGACCAAATTGAACATTTTAAAAATAAAGGGACCAAATTGAATAATTTATATAAAAAGAAGGACCAAAAGAGTAATTTAACCTAAAATCTTTTATTGTTTGATTCAAAGCACAATCTAAGTTTCAGTTATATTGACAGTTGAAACTCACACAAAAATTCCTAGAAATTCTAATTGATTAAATTTTATGATTTAATTAATGTTTTCACTTATAAGTAATGCCAATCAAGTTAATTAAGAAATAATAGAAAAGTAGGTGTCACATGTAACACCCTCATTTTTACTTTATCAAATGTCTGATTAATTTTTCTGTATTTATTTTTGAACAACTAAATGAGAATCTCAAAATTTGAGAGACACAGTACAGCTCAAAATATTAAGTTTTATTCAATTGTAATTTTTAATAATTTTTTCGAATTGGAGCCCAAGAAATGATAAAATGACAGTACTATCCCTAGATTTAATAATAAAACTAATTAAGATAAAGATTTGCAAGAATAGTCAAAATGATGAGAAAAAAATTATTTTGACTTAAAATAATGTTTTAAATAATAAAATATAATTTAGGGAATTTTCTATGTAAAATAACCAAAATCTTCTTGGTTGACGGCAAAAATTCAACCAAAGACATTTTAACCCAAATAAATTATGAAAAAAATTATCTATATGATAATTTTAAATAGAAAAGTTTATTTAAAATGTAACATTTGAAAAGTTCAAAATTTTCTAGTAATATTGAAATAAAAGTGATTTATTTCATATTTTAAATAAAAATATAATATAAATAATTATATAATTAAAGAAAAAACTAGTAAGAATTAATGCAAACATTTTGAATATGGATAAATGCTAACATTTTAAAAGGCAAATATGGATAAATGATAACATTTTGAATTACTTTTAATTAATTTTAAGATAAATTCATAAATGATTAAATTAAAATTATTTTTAATTAATTTGAAGATAAATTAATAAATGATTAAAGTAAATGGTAAATTGAAAAAATATATCTACACTAGATAATCATAAGATTCATGCCACTTAACTATGTTTTTAGTTCCTATTAAATAAGTGAGTTTTAATTTTATCCATATAAAAAAATTGGTTTTATACCTCCAAAATCTGAAATCATTGTTTTTTTTATCTTATAAAACAAGCTAATTTTTATTTAAGTCCCTATAAACAAAATTCATTCATTTTCACCAATCTAAAATTTAAAATTATTAATTTTTGTTCTTAATGTTCATTTTAACATAGATAAATAACATTTATTTTAAGAATTTAGAAAAAAACTTTAGAGATGTCACATGCTAACATGCACTAGTGGAAGGGGGACATTTAACATCGATTAAAATGAGCTTTCTACATTAGTTGTAGAATCGATGTAGATCCTACCAATATAGAATATGAGATTTTTTTACATTGGACGTTGAAGCGATGTAAAAAATGGTATTTACATTAGTTGTAATTTTAAGCAACGTAGAAAGCACTTTCTACATCAGTTAAAGCTATAACCGATGTGAAAAGGTGACCATTTTTTACATCAGTTATAACTTTAACGGATGTAGAAAATCACTTTCTACATCAGTTAAGGTAATAACTGATGTAAAAAGTAAGTTTTTTTTTTTTAATATTTGGTCTATTTTATGAGTGTCCAAACCTATAAATTACAAACAGACCATATAGACTGGAAAGCAGTTCACCAGAATATATCATTGAATACCAAAATTCACACTAAAACTTTCACAATGATAGCATCCTTCCAAGGCAACCATAATTCTTGAAGAATACTCTCATTAATAAAGCACTTTGCCTTAAAGGGTCATCGCTCTCAAAATCAATCTGGAACATGTTTGCTATTAAATCCATGTGTTCTCTCTTAGGAAGAGCCTTTTGTTGACCTAATAATTTGCCATGGAAAGAAACCTTCACCCATCCAGAGGCTTTGGAAGGGGAGAACACTATGCACCTTTGCGTTCTCAAAGCTTTCTATTTATAATAATAAAGTACAAGATAAACACCAAAATATACTATGATGTGGGAATTTTAAAAATATTGGATTAAAAATGATTGTAATAATTTAGTTGTGTAATTGATTGCAATTTATTCATAATTAGCTATTGTTATTTGCCTAATAATTGTTTTTCATATTGGGCATCATGAAATCATTGTTATCCATATCGAAACAACTCAATGGGAACTGACTAGGAAAAATTATTCTTCACACTTAGAATTTGACAAGCCTTAGATTTTTTAGAACAATAAATCAAGATTGAACCAACAAAGTCCTAGGCATCCAATAAGACATAGGTGAAAGACTTAGGTGTCTAAATAAGACTTAGGCGTCTAAGTAAGATCTTAGTAGAAGACCTAAGCACCGAAACAATATCTAGGCAATCAAAATGCTACATATTCAACAGATATGACGACATCCAACTTACATTGACATGGCAGTTGCATCCATTTCGTTACACTTGCAATCTAACACAGAGATTACACTAGTTATTTGACTTTGTCAAACATAACAAATTTTGACTGATTATAAACTTACCATTTAGTATGAAGATAACCTAATATAAAGTTATACACTTGCCATAATGAATTTTGACCAATTATGCACATGCCATGATGTTAAAACTGTAAACTATGATCTTTTAAGATCTTTTAATATAGCAATCATATGTTATCAACTAAATATATTGTCGATCATCAATATAACTCATCAATATAGCATAAAATACATTGCCGATCATCAATGTAACACATCAACATAGCAATACAACAACACATCAAATGTGGATGATAAAGTAACACATCAAGTTTGGCAGATAAAGTTTGGAAAAGTATTTTAGTCTTCCAAGGAACAAAAAAAAAAAAAAACAAAGAAAGACTTATTACAAAAACAAAACAAATGCATCCCTCCGACCTTCACCATTTTCAATCTTCGTCCCCATCAAGTTGGTTGTTCACAATCTCACAAAAGAAATCCCACCTGAGACAAATCTACATCAAGATACAACAAACAAACTTATTGGATTGCTCAGTCAAACCCTTGCTCATGTTCGTTTACTATGTCTAACACAACTAAACCGTATCTTGACCTTCACAACCAAACTTTATCATCCAAGAACCAAAAAACATGAGGGAACACTTATTACAAACACAAACGGAGGCATCCCTCTAACCTTCACCATCCTCGATCTTCATCCCCATCAAGTCAGTCGTCTACAATCTCACAGAGGAAATCCCAGCTGAGATAGATCTACATTAAGATACAACAAACGAACTTGTTGGATAGCTCAGTCAAACCCCCTCTTATGTTCATATGTCTAATACAGCCAAATTGTACATACCAGCCAAGTGACACCCCAGTAAAGACACGAGAGATTGCCTTCACCTTTTAGACTTGATACTCAGAGGATTATGTACCATACCAGTCAAGTGACTTGCAACATTTCAAACGGTCTTCAGATACTAGGCTTAACAGTCAAGGGACTATGATTCATACCCGCCAAATGTCGACTTTACAGTTGGCCTAGCATTTAACACAACTGTTCCATTGAAGGAGTCATTTATTAAGCAAAATGGCTCCTGCATTAAGGTAACCCATTAGCTTTCCTTGATTACCTATTGAGTCATTGTGGCCATTGTACATCAATTGCCCAATAGATCTATTAAATAGGTCCCAAGAAGCATACTAAGAGGCAAGCAATTTAGGCAAAAAGACTAATCTTCTGCACCAAGAAGATTGAGAATATTCTAGTGAGAACAAGTTCAACTATTATCCAAATAATATTTGAAGCATAATTCTGTTTCCATAAGGACAGGTCAAAAGTATACTTCTATTATTTGAAGAAGCATTATTAAGGCTATACAATACATGAAGGATAGGTTCGATGTTCATCTTGGTTCAGCTAATTCTTCTTTTCGGTTTCAGGATTGGCTCGGCATTAGGAAAACTAGTAGACTTTATATATGTCTCAGCTTCGGGTAAAGGATATGTGGGATGGTACTAATCAATGGTCTTAGGAAAGGCTACCCACAAATCAGCCAAACTGGATTGAGCAAAGATCATTCGGTTAGTATATTTCACGTCTTGATGGTTGGCATTGGCTAGGAAGTAGAGTGGGAATTTATTCAACATCTACATAATATAGTTGGCTTCATCAAAGTAAATTTCCTTTTTCTGGAAAACAATGTTGAAATTGGCTTTAAAAGTTAGAAGGCTTGAGAAATTTAAGTTCTACTTTGGTTTATATTTCACAAGTAATTTTTACCTTAGATGTGTATAAATGTCACTTAGAACCATTCTTACCTTTTATAATAAGAAGAAAAACTCAAGTGTGTTGTAAGGTACTTAACAATTTAGCCTACTAATTTCTAGCAAATTAAGTATGCTTCCAAGTAACATTGAATCTTACGATACCTCGCAGGTCAATGCACAATGTTCCCTCTATTTTAGGTCTGAGGAGGATCAAATGTGAAAGATCTACCTTACAATAAACAAAACAGAAATACGGATTTAATGTTATAGAGCATTTTGAATAACTTGTATTTCCTAATTAAAGCAAATGTATCAGAAATAAATCATTAGTTTGGATTTCAGATCACCAAATCATTTAAACATTTGAAGAAGGCCAATATATACTTGCCTAAGAATTTTCAAGGTAGTCAAATGCAACTATTTTCACAACACAAGTGAAGCAAAAGAATGCAAAAACCTACGATTTCATCTCACACAAGTCCCGTAGCTAACCTGTTTCAAAGAATATAGAAACATGTCATGCCATACATCAGACCAGATTTGTCTCGCATTACAAATGAGGTAAACAAATAATAAAATGCAATGTTTCTTAACCAAGCACTACTACAAAATACACATTCTACAACAAGAATTTAACTTATTTTTTTGGTGCTAATCTAAACAAAAATGTGGTGGCATTTTTTTAAATAAGTGAAAAATTATTTAAATCGGTTGCTTGAGAACCAATTTAAAAAGTTGTTTTTTTAAATCGGTTCTCATGCAACCAATTTAAAAAAACTTTTAAAAACCCACATTCTCGTGCTTAGATGACATGCTTAAGCTTTTAAAAGGTTATTTTAGCAAGATGAGAATGTTGTGGAGAACGAGCCACTAGGAGGTGGTGAAGGGAGGGCCCCAATTGATAGGAAAAAACCTGCAACTCCTTGAGGATTTCCTGCACTTGGAAGAACTATAACAAGGAATAAATATAGTGATAATTTGATTCTTCATTGTCGTAGTAAATTGTAGAGAAAATAGAAATTGTTTCTTCGTCTTTACAAGAAAAAGGAGTAATTAAACATGTTCACTAAAAAAAAATCCTTTTGTAGCGAATCATTTATTAAGAAAAATAAATAGGCTTAACACAAAAGTAGAAAAAGACATAATAATAGCGTCTACCACCGCAATTTCATGTTCATTCTTTCAAGCAGCCACCCACCTAAGAATTGGTGGCTAAGGATCTGCATGGGAATGAATGGCGATTTAAACATATCTTTCGGGGTAATTGCTTACTCATTGTTCCCCTTCTAATTGTGTGCTTTTGTTGTCGTATTCTGTTGTATGTTTATTGATTGTGACTGATGAGTTGAGTGAATTTCAGGTCAACCCTGTAGAAACTTGCTTTAGAGCGGTTGGAGCATTTTGTTCAGCTCCAAAAGGCTTGTCCCTAGGGATGCATTTGTATTTCTTAGGTTTGTTCTACCGTGAATAGGGTTTCAGACTGCCTTGGCTCGCAAGAGGCCTGAGAAGTCATTTGAGGAGCCAAAACCCTCGAAGGACACCATGAATGAGGAAGAGGCTAAGAGCGATGTGGTGGATCTTCAGAGCGATGATGAACCAAAGAATCTCATGGGAGAATATGCGCCAATGCCGATTTGTGAAGAGGAACCAAAGAGTGATGTCGTTTTGGAAATTGTTATCAGTGAAGAGGAACAGAAGGTTTTTTAAATAAATAACCAAGTTAAAAAAAAAATTTAAATTAGTTGAAAATCCATTCTAATCTCCTCTCCACCCAACTTTCTACGTCCTTATATCTAAATTGGTTCAAGAACCAATTAAAAAGTCATTTTTAACTGATTTAAAAAGTCCTTTCCATAGTAGTGAAGGGAGGAAGAAATATAAGTTTTAGAAAACAATTTTTTAAAACTTGAAAACTTCCATTATTTGATTGGAAACAACACATGTAAAAATACTACAACCAAGTACAAGAAAACTCCTATAATCGCAGTATATAATAGAAATAGCACAACACAAGGAAACTCCTATAACCTTGGGATATGACAGGAATAACATAATCAATGTTAATAGATTCTGCTAACAAACTCTCGCTGGCTGATAAGATGAGAATAAAAAATATTATCTCTTGATATCTTTTAGTATCATCTAGAACTTTTATTGCTAATAAGTTATTGGTTTTTGTGTTGAAGAACCTTCGCTTCAGCCTTTGCCTTAGAATCATCCTTAATCTCAATTTCCTCTTCTTTTTCTCCTTCTTGCTCTTGGGCCACTTGTTTCTTGTGCAAGTCTTCAGCAGCCTGCATTGTAGCTCGATTCTCTGCTTCAATATGTCGCATTTCCTCTTCTTGCTGTTGTTGCTCAAACCAAGTATCAGCATCAGCCCAAACTGAAAAATTAGGAATACAATGAATCCAAACAAAGGATAAAATTGGATCCAGAAAGTTCAAATCATTTTGTTTAAAGACAGTCCACACAATAAGTATATATATTAATAAATACTAAACAATCCACTATAGCAGTTAAGAAACACACAACTCATTGCATTAGCAATGCATTCTGCCTCTACACAAATGAGAGAACTACCATTCTGTGTAAGGCCGAAGAGATTTTATAACAACAATAGGTTTGCTGGAATAAAAATTAAAGTTGAGAATCCACAATAAATGTCATAAGAAAGCAGTTCAGACAACACAATTTATATATTCCTACACAATAATTTATTTCTTTCTCTTCCTCTTGTGAGAAGGCACTGCAAAATCTATTATATTGTGGCTAAATGAGTATCTCAAGGTCTCCGAAATAATGGAGAAATAAATCATTCATGTCAATTAAATAGGGGCATTTAGAAGAGCTTTGAGGAAACTTATTTTAGCCAGCTTTGAATAAGTATATAATTAAGTCCCCCTAAATTCATAGGAGAAGATCATGAAATTGACACATCCGAACCTAATCAACAATCACCTCCTATAACATAACTACAACAAGTGCCTCAAATAAACTCATTGACAGAAAACTAAACATATATTCAATCGTAGCAGCAAATAAACAAAAAATGATAAAAACAGGGAATGCAGAGAACATTCACAAGTTAGGGTTAAAAAAACAAAGAAGTTGAGAGAAAGGAGTTAGAGTTTTTGACGTACTGGGCTGAGCGGCCCAGCCCTGCTCACCACCCTTGATGCATTCGGGGAGGGCGTAATTAACTGTAAGAACGCGTCCGTAGAGCTCGGCGCAGTCCATATTGTCCATGGCCGCAGCAGCATCTTCCTTGTCGAGGAAGGTGACGAAGCCAAAGGAACGGTGTTTCTGCGTGGCCTGATCCAAGGGCGTCTTCACGTCCTTGATGTCACCGAACGGAATGAACGCTGCATGGAGGATTGACTCATTCACCTCCTCCGCTAACCCACCCACGTACAGCGTGTTCTTCTGCACTGCTTGCATCATCACCATTGTTTGGGTTGTGAGGACTCCGACTCTGTCTGGGAGAAAACGTACTAGCGCCACACGCTCACAGTCAAGACCTGTATTTCTGTATTTCAGCTGGTCATGGGCTGTGCTGGTATATAAATAAAAGGTTTAACTACTGTTTTGAATTATGAAATAATGCTCTTTAAATGTACATATGAAACAAGTGAATATTTTATTTTCACAACCAACTCTAAATATTTAAATATTAATTATTCAATATTTTATTTCCATTTTTTTTAAATTCTGTATTTAATGATTGATTGACTATTTAGGAGTGAAATTTACTTTTTATTTCCATTTTTTAAATTCTGTATTTATTGATTGGTTGACTATTGAGGAGTAAAATTTCTTTAAATATTCTGCATTTATTCTATATATCATATTTTATTTCATTTTAAAATATCCTATATTTATTCTTTATTTTTTTAAAATTTGTATTTATTTTATAAAGAATCTTTATCTTTATATATATTAAAAAGGGTTGTTGGAACTATTTTTCCCACACAAAATAGGGGTATAAAAGGAATTTAAACTTTTTCATTTAATAGGGTTATATTTTTTCCTTTTATATTTTAATAAGAAACTAAAATAATTATTTTCTGTAGGTGGGTTTTGAGAATTAATGAGTTTTTAATAGTTATTATTTACTATGTATATTTCATATTTGAATTTTGAATTTAAGTATTTTTCCAGAATATCACATTTATTTTTCCATGCAATTTTTCCTGCCTAAATTATGGACATTTGGTAAATTTATTTAGGCTTAATAGCATTTTTTATTCTCAAAATTTCACAATTTTGTGAATTTTTCTCCCAAATAATTTTTTCGCAAATTTTGTCCCGTAATTTATAAAATATTGCAAATTTTGCCCCTACATAGAAAAACCGTGGCAATTAAGACAATTTTGTGGCAATTTTTTTTTAAAACGGTGACAATTAAGATAATTTTGTAATAATTTTTCCTTTCAACTGCCACAATTTTCTATGTAGGGACAAAATTTACGAAAAAAATATGGGTTTAAAATTTATGAGATTGTGAAATTTTAAGGATAAAATGTGCAATTATGCCATTTATTTATAAATAAAACTTATGTTAGTGAAGTTTAATTATTTACTATATAATTAATTATTACGTATTATTCATTATGTAAAATGAAATGCTTTCAATTTCGCAATTAATAGGGTCATGCCTTTACAATTCTACAATTAATATTTTCTTTCAAATTTTGAATTTTGAATTAGGAATAAAATGTGCAATTATGCCATTTATTTATAAATAAAACTTGTGTTAGTGAAATTTAATTATTTACTATATAATTAATTATTACGTATTATTCATTATGTAAAATGAAATGCTTTCAATTTCGCAATTAATAGGGTCATGCCTTTACAATTCTACAATTAATATTTTCTTTCAAATTTTGAATTTTGAATTAGGAATAATCAAACACCCAACCATTTTACACTCTTTTAACATAATTGAATATATGAAATGATATTACTTTTCTAGCTTTTATGCTTCAATTATAATAAAAATATATAATTATTTATCTTATTAACTTCAACTTTTAAGGACTATAAAAAAAATTCAACTTTTAAGTATTTATCTTTCAAAATAATATAAAATATTACACTTCACACAAAATTTACCCATGCATTGCACAGGTCCAAGGTCTAATATTAAGATATATTAAGATATTAAGATAAGATTAAGATAATCTTCATCTATATATTAATAATTTCGACATTGATAAAATGGAAGGGAATATCTGCACGTACAAGTGGTCAAAGACAAATTGAAACACCATCCAGTTACTATTGACGTAAACCCTCATATATTAATTAGATTATCTATATAATGTGTAATAAAATATATAAATATAATTAATCTATTAACCCACTTTTACATTATAAATATAATGTATTTAAAAATTTTAATTAATTTATTTTTTAATATATAATTAATATCAAAACAAATAAATATACACTGATTTAATCCTTAAAAATAATTAATAATCTAAATTAATTTTTAAAATACTAACTAAAATGCATAGGTTAAAAAGTTTTATATTTATAATTTAAAATATTAAAAAAAATCCGTTGACATTTTAAAAAATTAAATTTGATTTAATAATTTTTTTGGAAATAAAATAATATTTATTCTTTTCTTTTGGATATATTGATTAGATTTTCATATATGCTACCCCTAAGCCGCGTGGGTATTACTGTCCACGCATAGACTGTTTGCTTCTTGTACGGTTCTACCCATGGAACAATGTTGCGACACTCACTCACGGCTTGGTGATATATTGTAATTTAATTATTTAACTGTAAAAGACAAAAATGGCCCTAATAATTGCAGTAGTACATAATGTTATTTTTATCCATGCGTTTAGACAGGAGAAAGGCTCTAGGGCAACAAGAGAAAACCCTAGAGACTAACTTGCTCTTAATATATTAAGATAAGATAAGATGTCCATACATTTATCAATTTCTGAGTCTCTCTCTTTTCATTTTCTTTTTTTTTTAACATTATATAATCCTTGCTAATAATGTAATTATTAAAATATTGTTATAAATGAATGTAATATTAAAAAATAAAAATAGTTTTATAAATTATTACTTATAATAGAATTATTAATACTTTTATTAGAATATAATCAAGATATTTTATTAAATTAATAATCAAATCAATATTTTGTTATTATATATATAATATTTTGTTATAATGATTTATTATACACTAATGTATAGGATAATTGTTTTTCTTGTACTTTTAGATTCAACAATAGTATATCAACCACTGAAGTAGAGTATATTGTTGCAACAGTGGAAGCTTGCAAAAAGATGATATGGATGAAGAACTTTCTAAGTGAATTAAGACAAAATCAAGATGATTATGTGGTGAATTGGGATAACCAATGTACCATCCATTTAGCCAAGAATCCCAATTTTATTCACGCTCAAAACACATTGACATCCAGCATCATTGGATATAAGAAGCGATGGATGAGAAGAGATTAAAGACAAAATATCCATACAAATTTTAATTGGTCTAATATGATGACTAAGATGATGCCAACCAAGACGGTTGAAGATTGTTGCAAAGGTATTGGTGTAGTAGTGCATTCCAATTAAGTAAGGAAGGATGAGATTTGTTGGAATTTCTCTCATTAATTGAGGAAGTACTTTAGTGGGAATTAATGGTTGAGTATACCAAGAGGTCTAAATCTTAAAGTCCGTCACTAACATTGAAGGAATTAAATGCATAGTGGAATTATTCACTTTCTCATGAAGGGTCACATTCCTTCATGAATGAAGAGTCCTTCATCCCCTATAAATGGAAAGGTTTGTGAAGTGGTGAAGCATCCCATTTTCACCCCATCTATTTAAAATCCTCTGAGAGAAAGAGAGAGTCATAGAATGAGAGAGTTCTTGTGTTCCTTTTTGAGAGAAAGACAGTTCTATTTTCACCACACTTGGTGAGAATTAAAAGATAGCCATCCAAGAGGGTGAGATTCTTTGAGTGATCCTCTTGACAAATAGAGACTAGTTGTAATCCTACTTTCATAGTGGAGATCTTTTACTGGATTAGGTCCTATGGTTTTTCCTTGCTCACAATGACAAGATTTTCATCTATTCTTCTACTCTCTGCACTTATTTTTGCTTCCACACAGTGTCCATTTTGCATTCACAGAGGAGTGCATTTGATATGTTAATTTCCAACAGCTTAACGACATTAAGTTGCTTTTTCTTGCCACCTCCAGTCACAGCAAAAACCATGTAAACACCAAAAAAAGAGAGTGAATAAACACAAATATAAAAGCAACAAAGGGTTTTTCAATCCAAGTTGAAGTAACAACAAAGGGTCTTCTTTTTACCAGCATTGGCTTCTTTCTCTGCCTTTATCTTCTCATTTGCAGTGGCAGTTACCGAAGATGCAATAACTTTGACATCTTACCCTTTTAGAGAAGTCATTGATAGTCTCATTACTGCCTTCAGCAAGCTGATATAATGATAACTTTTCTGCATTCATCAAAATGAAAATTAGGATGTCCTTTTGACATGTTTAAGAAAGGAGGAAAGCAGGAGAATTTAGCTGACCTCAAAAGGACGAAGCTTGTGTGAGATGAGCTCTGCATACTCCAAGAAATCACTTTTAGATTTTGGTATAAAAGTGTCAAGGTTCTTTTCCATCTTTTCCCCCACTAAACAATTCCTTAGTGGACTTATGATCTGCTTCCTCAACTAACCTGTGATAGAGAATAGAGAATAAATTAAATAAGACGGTAGGCTGCTTTATCTAAATTAGCAATCTGCTTCTTTTAAATGGTGTAGTCATTCAGAAACTATAACAATCATAACATAGTACAAGAAAAGACAATTTCATCAATGACATTACTTAAACATCAAAATTAATACCAGTGAATAGAGAACAAATATGCCATCCCTTCACACAAAACACTTTGCAAACCATAAATATAGAGTAGGCTTCTTAGCAAAGTTCTATTGTAGAACGGTCCAATAACGGGTGACCCAATAGGTCCAACAATAATTGCTAAGATAGATTGTAATACCATCTTAGAATTTGGATTTGGGCCTAGCTCAAACCCATAAGTTAGCTCATGAGGTGAGGTTTGCCCCCCACTTCTATGCATTGTTTTAGCCATATCACTAGTTGATGTAGGATTTCAAACAAATAGAAAAGTAAAAGGGCAAGGGCAGGAGTTAATGTAAAATCCTGTATAAACTTCCACTTTTTCTGATTCTCTTTGTTACGAGCATTTGTGAGTGGTGATGTCCAGACAAGGTATCCACCTGGTTTTAGAAGTCTATCAGCTTCAATCAGGATAATGCCATCTATATCATGTAATATGAATGTTAACAAATCACAAGGTGCTAAAATATTAGTAAACATTCTACATAAATCAAAGTTATGGTTCTGAAGTGAGATCAAAATTTTCAGAGTTTATGCTCTAACATAAAGGGGAGGGGGTAAATAAATAGAATAAAGGCAGGTTAAAGGATTAGATTCAATGACTTCACACAGATATCAGAAGGAAGAGTTTCAAAAGTTAACCCCAGTTTGTTGGATACTTCACCAAGTATGGCCAATAAACAATAAAGTGTCTACTTATTTTAATAGATGTAAAATTGGGAAACTTCATGTTACAAAGAACTAAATAGGGATATTTTTCCTGAAGTATACGCCATATAATTTTTCTTAATTCTGCACTGCAAAAATTTTGGTACATCAGAAGCAAATACGGAATGCACCCAATGACTTGTAGGCATTCCAGATAGAAGCTTATTAGTTCAAGTGATATACATGGTTCAAAACACATTTTCTCGTCAGCATGGGAAAGAGCTAGATATTTAGCTTACTTGAAAGTTGAAAGGGCCAGAAACAAAATAGAAGCCAGTCAACTGGCATTATTTTTCCTTGGTCACAAAATAGTGCTGAATGTCTAAGTTCAATAGGGAAAAATTACAACACAGATGTAGCCAGATCACAAAGCTCAGGTGTCTGCAATAATGGATAGTTACAATCACACCAAATTTCAACTTTTTTATCAAAATATGAAAAGTCAATGTACTAAACTTGAAAATACTAGAATCACATCAATGGCATATATTAAACCAAAGGCATACATTGAAGAACCAAGGAGTGGATTCTATTCTTATTTGATGACGACTAACTTCTTCCAATGACACATATAATGTATGATGTATCATCTAAATAATCCAGAAAATAAATGTTTTTGACAAATAAGTACAAAATATGATAGATGCATGTTGATCCAACACAAAGTAGCATAGATTGAAAGTTGAAATATACCTTTCTGGTCCCAATCAATGCCACATCTTGCACAATGTAACATATCAAATGACAGAGATGGATATTGAAACTGCTTTGAAGTGATAGAAGCAATCATAGCAGGACTACCCCTCTCGAGGGTTAGCTGAACTTGACTGCCAGAAGGCTCATAGTTTGCAGTGCACATAGTTAAAAGCTGACTGTCAAAGAGATGTGCTCCAAAGCTACCATAGCCACAACCTATGTCTCGTATAGTTTGAGCCTGCAAGTTTTAGGATGCCAACATTCTCAATCAAACAAGATTTCAGGCAAGGAATATCACAGTCAGCCTTCATGTACTCAGTTCAGATCCAATGCCACGACAAACCATAAAAAAATTTAACACAAGTCACTCCAAGGCACTTTATAACTAACAAGTGTAGATGGTATAAGTTTAGAACAGTTATGACATATACAAGTAACAAGGTTACCATTGTATGCCCACAGTGAATATTTTTTAGAATATTCATTTGATAATTCGATCAAGATAATTAATATTTATATATTTTCAATACTAGAATGTAGATTCCAATTTCTTAATAGTAAAACAGATGGCATTAAGTATGCTGAATTTGACAGTGAGCTTGTACCAAATTAGTGAAATATGGGTTCAATGAGTAAGGGCCATCATGAAAAATCAAGCAACAAACACTTGATGTGGCCATTTCAAGAGAGAGCACAAATGTATTTACCCCTGCTTGTATGAAGATTCATTTCTAAGTCCAATCATTTTGGCAATTTGATGAGAGTAGTCTTCAACACCATCAAACATATGAAAGGCTGAGCGGAATGAAATCTGCTCTTCATCCAGTATCATCATCCTGTAATTAAATTACATATGTGAACTTTAGGCATCAAAAATAGCTTAAAGTGTAACAGCAAGTAGGAGAAACATTCATATGCCACTTACCTCTTTGTCAAGGACCCAGAAGAAAGAACCTCCTGTGCTGTGATCTTCACATTAGCAACCCAGATAACATCTTTTCCAGTAGGCCACCTAAAAGGAATTTTTGTAGTTCACTGGTGCCAGCACTAAACAATTCTGCCTAAGCCTCAGACAAACTGCTTGGCATTTCTAATGAATAACTAAGATCACTCAGGAAAGTTGTCAAGAACGCTAATAAACTATATGAAGAATGTTGGATTGTATAATGTCCGACGGTTAAATTTTGTCTCATACAATAAATCTTTCTGTGTATAACTACAAATGTTTGACTTTTCCAAATGCCTGAACGTACTAAAACTATTTAACAATCTTTTCTGTTTCTAAATAGTATTTACACATAGTTTGTAAAAATTATTTGGCATCTTCAAAAACCTTAGAAAATGCAATTTAATCTCGTTTTTGTGGTTTCTCTTTAATCTTTCACTTATGCCTCCACCCCACCATTTTGAAAAGTATGCATCCAGCACATTGTACAATTTCTTAACCAAATATTACCCTTCACATTTCCTTAACCAAATAAACAAATTATTAAACGGAACCAAATAAACGAATTGACACATGCACATACATACACATACATATATATGCATTTTAGGACCAGAGTGCGAATACAAAACCAGAACATTTTCAAAATGTTTTTTAAATTATTTGGTTGTTCTAAAAATATCATTTAAATAAAAGTCATTTATGGTGAATATATTTATCTAATCTTTTCTTCAGTTCTCTTTTTCAATACGACATCCAGATAAGATAAAAATATTTTATATTCTATCCTTTCCATTCCTCCCCTTTTTTTGTTTTTTTTTCCATTCCTTGTCCCTTACTTCCCCCCCAAAAATGGGTTAAGTTAATTGAAATTTCTCCCTCTTCTTTAAGATGATGCATACCAAAAAAATATTATGCTCTGCAGCAAATATTATATTTGAACAATTAACATCACTTTTGAGTGTGTGAGACGTAATATAGTGGGAACCTGATGATTGGACTATCCTATACTTAAAATAAAACTACTTCCTGGACGATAATAAAAAGGAATGATCAATTATTGCATATGACAAAAATCTGTGAATCAAATACGTGTTAAGGAATAAAATAAATACAAGAGACTTGAACAATGGTATGCTGATTATTGAATGCTACATTGTACTTGATGCTTCTTTGTTCTGTCTTTGGCAACATTGTGGTGTTCTGCATATGACCTTGAGGTAGGAGTAACATAGCAAAGAATACCTCTAGCAGAGTTGTTGCTGCAGAAGTCCAAATTGATGGACTCAGGTAGCATGGCAATTAACATCAGTAGCAGATATGGTGCAGCAAGACAAATTTAAGTCTAGATTTTCATGTGAGAACTTTTCTGTCCCAGAATTGCATCACAAAGCTTCACGGCATCTAGATTATCTTGACATTATGCACCCTAACAATATTAGCTCCTCCCAGAACACCAGCTTTGACAGAAGCAATGGTAGCAGGATCCCTCTCAGCCACAGCGGGACGAGAACACATTTCACTTAAAAATCTCTTCTTGAGGGTCCAATGGGAGCATGAGAGATGGCCAAACTTCTTTTGGCAATCTCTTCTCTTATATCAGGTACTCCCGTGAGGATGTCTAAATTGTGTTCAATTTTCTTTGGGAATCCAATGCCAGCGTCAATCATAATCCTCCATGCCGGGGATTCCTGATATCTCTGCCTCTCTAACCCGTGAGTATAATTCTGATGATATCTCTTTACGAACATGATCATATTTCAGGTTTTCACTATTCTGCATTGTAGATGGGTCCCCCCTTATGTGCATTGCTACATAAGGAACATTGGTGACAGAACTAAACAAATATTAAGAAGAGAATGTCAATAACACTTTCCAAAATGCTTTTAGTGTTGGATGAATTTCATGTAGGTTCCACTGAAAAAAAAATAGACCTATGTTTTTTAATGTGACACATGAAACTTACTTAATAACATGTTTTGGAAGAATATGTGAAAGAATGTTGGGTTCCTCCAATTTAGTAGTTACCATGCGTAGTAGATTACTATGCTTTGGAATTCATTTATGACTTTGGAGGAAATTTATATTCATCTTTTAAAGAATGAGAAACCAATTTTCAAAGGTTAAGGAAATGTGAAGGGTAATATTTGGTTATGAACTTGCACAATGTGCTGGATGCAAACTTTTTCAAAATGGTGAGGTGGAGGCATAAATGAAAGATTAAAGAGAAACCACAAAAATAAGATTAAATTGTATTTTCTTAACTTCACAATTTTAGTATATATTTTTTTTGAGTCACCATGTTATAGATGCGAAATATCTATCAACTTTGTTGATAACTAATCTTCGCCGGGATTGACTGGCCACCTTTAATAAGGTCTTTCTTTTCAATGAAAATTTTTTCATCTACAAGGTTCGAATCCGAGATCTTGTTTAAGAAATACTAGTTTAGTTCCCTTCAGACCAACGACATGTTGATGTTAAATAGTTTTAGTATGTTCAGGCATTTGGAAAAGTCAACATTTGTAGTTATACACTTACGAGAGCTTTTAAAACTTAGTTTCAGAAAGATATATTGTAAAAGACAAAATTCAACACTTGTTAGACAATGTAATAAAATAAATAAAGATAAAGAAGATAATATAGAGGGATTGATACTACTTTACTTCACAACAAGAGTCTATATCTAGTCCTTAACATTCTTGACTAAACCCCACGTATTCTTTCACAATCATTTCCAAGCTCAAGTTGATCTAGGCATTATTTTTAAACAAGACTCTTTAAGTTCTACACAACCAAGTGTTTGAAAAAAAATAATTATTAAAATCTTAAGCTATCTCACAAGTATTTGCAATGAGAGTATATTAAATTAAATACAAAATAACTTATGAAATTTTCTCAACAAACTGTACTAGCTATACAAAATGAATCAAAGAATGAAAGAATTGAATAAAGTAAGTGTTATAGCTTGAATGTTGCTTTTATGTAATTAGCAACATTTAAGTCTTCAATTTTCATTTTTGTAGCACTTGAAATTGAAGATGTTGGAGACTATCTTTAATCGAGTAATGTTCACTTTTCGCATCTATACTTGTGAAATGCTAAAATAATCTTCTGAATTTGTGAGTGTATTAGCAGTATCAGCTACTTTAGAGGATTTCCCTTATAAAGTAAGCAAATAATACAACTGCAAAAAGTTGTTCTTATTACATTGTTTTTTCTTTTTGTATGTTAGGCACAGAGCTTGAAATTACTTTGTAGCAAGTAGTTGATTTTGTGCCTAAACACTTCAGAATCGTGCTGAGGATGATGCCTGATCCCGCAATTAGATGCCATTCAAATGCCAGTATGCCACTAGTCAAGCACACATGATGCAACTCAGACAGTTCTTCAACATACTTGCAGCTTTGAAATATGCATTCCTTGTTAATTTCTTATATTTTTAGGTGTCTATTATTCCGATATACTAATTTCCTGCAGACTCAGCAAATACATCAGCTTTTTCATATCATTCATCTAATTATATTTATATTATTAATCAAAACCTAGGATACCAGGCATCTTGAAACCTAACAATAAGGACTGTTTATTCAAGCTATTCAAAGGGCTCTGTAACATAAAATCCTTGTATTTCCATAATCAAAGCAAATGAAGAACATTGAATAAATGATGAATTTGAAAAGGATCTAACAGAAGAATCAAATTACATATTCCCCTAAGTTCTCCTCTGAAAAATACTAACAACACACTTTTTAACACATTCTTTAATATAATCTGAATATTAGTCCATTCTTTAAAAAATCAATACTTAGCTTTAAAACATGACCTATTTAGAAAGCAACTAAAATTGATCTTTTAGAAAATAAAATAAAGATAAATAGTGAGTTAAAAGGGTTGGAGAATTAATAGGATGCTTTATAGGAGTAAGTTCTAAAAAGGATTTAGCTTTAATTTACTACGTGTATATTTGGGTGAATATTTGCAAAATTGATTTAGAATGAATTTGATTTTACAAAATTGATTTTGAAATGAATAAGTGACATAATTTATGTTTGAATGGTTTTATCTTAAAGGAGTTAGAAGTAAAACTCGGTATAAAACTTGGCAAACTGGTTAGGCAAATTTGTCATGACAGGAATAGATTATGGATTCAATTGTTATCCAACAAATATTTGAAGCATAATTCTATTTTCGTAAGGGCAGGTCAGAAGTATACTTCTATTGTTTAATTTGGAGAAGCATTATGAAGGGTATGCAACTCATGAAAGATGGATTTGACGTTCATCTTGGTTCAGATAATTCCTTTTGTTAGTTTCAGGACTGGCCGGGCATTGAGGAAACTAGTAGAATTTATAAAAATCACCTAGAAGCATTCTTACCTTTTACAATAAGAAGAAAAACTCCCGTGTTTAGTAAGTTACGTGACAATTTATATTGTGTTTGGTTCCACTTTCTCAAATGTTGAATTCACGTCAAGCTCAAAGCTGCAAATAATAGCTTCTACATTTTTTCCATTATTTGAGTGAAAAGCCGCTCTCATGTCGTTAACAACACTGATCTAAACATGTTATTGGCCTACTCATTTCTCAATTGGTCACACATATATAAATCTGAAATTCATAGTGTAATTTTTTCTACTCGTGATTTCATTTCACTGCGAAATCCCCTAGTTGTTCTGTTTCAGAATTTGTAGTATCATGTCATGCCATACACAAGAGTTATCTCACATTACATACGAGGTAAAGAAAAATAAATAAAACACAACCCAAGTTTCCCCTTTTTGATAAGTCATTGGTTATTGTGTTGAAGAACATCTGCTTCAACCTTTGCCATAGGATCATCCTTGATCTCAATTTCCTTTTCTTTTTCTCCCTCTTGCTTGTGGGCCACTTGTTTTTTATGCAAGCCTTCCACAACCTTCATCGTCAGTCGATTCTCTATTTCAATATTGAAACACATACAATCAATCACAAGGGACAAAACAACACATGAAATTAGAACATTCACGAGTTAGGGTTAAAAAACAAAGAAACTGAAAAAAGGACTTCAGGTTTTTGGTGCACTTGGCTGAGCAGCCCAGCCCTGCTCGCCACCTTTCATGCATTTAGGGAGGGCATAATTAACAGTGTAGACACGGTCGTAAACTCGCGTCATCCATGTTGTCCATGATGGTGGCAACGTCTTCTCTCGAGAAAGGTGATGAAGCCAGTGGAATGTGCTTCATCACCTTCCTCAAGACGAAAGATGCTGCCGCCTCTATGAAAAACATGGATGACCCCGAGCTTTATGACCACGTCCTCACGGTTAATTATGCCCCCTAAACACCCAACTTTAGACTGTGTGTCTGCATAGCCTAGCCCAATTCTTAACACATACGTTTATGCTATTTATCAAGCATACGCATAATACATTATTAAAAAGTTTTATGATATAATTGATTAATTATTTTACTTAATTTTTATTAAATATTAATTAAGTAATTAATATTTTTATTTTAATTTCTCTGTAAAATTTTAGAATTCTATTATTTTAAATTTTTTAAGTTATTAAGATAACCTATTATTGACCTCAAAAAAAAGATCAATATTACTTCAATAACTTCAAAATTTTATACTCAGAGTTTTACAAAATCTTTTTACTTGATTTTTTTTACTAAAATTCTAAAACATATTAATATCTAAGAGGCTAAATTATATTTTGTCCTTTATCTTTTTAGCAAAATTTGTTTTGTTTGTTTATCTTTTAAAAGATTTATCTTGGTTCTTTATCTTTTAAATTTGAGTCAAAGTTGCTCTTCCGTCAGGTTAGAACAAACGTCGTTAGTGTTTTATGTCTAAAATAATTAATTTTGATATAGTGACGGTTTTTAATCGCCACTATTGGCAGACCCCTTAGAAACCCTAAACTTCTACGAATTCAATTTCTCACAAATGGAGCAATTTCTCTCTTTGTTTTCCCCTCAAGCTTTTGGAACTTTTCTATAGATTGGTATGTTTATTAGTCTGATTAACTTAAGAAGTTCTAATTAACTTTGTGGTTGAAAGCTGAGAACGACAATTCTTATACATTTCCAACAAGAGGAGTGCTAGCAACACACTTCTCCTAACACTCACTCTATTATTGGTTGAAATTTATCAAAAAGTACAAAATCATGAGAGAGAATCATTAAATAATATGTACAACTCACAAATTTTTGTAATTTCTAAGAAATTTCAACCAATAAGAGAAAGTGTATTCAAAAGAGTGTGTTACTAGCATTTCTCTTTCAACATTTACGTGTTCTTATTAGCTTTGTGGTTGGAGCTAGCAAGGCTCACAATGTGGCCAATGACAGGAATTTACGCATAACATGTATTTAGAACTTTCTAATTGGATAGACTTTGTTTGAATGAGTTTGCTTGCAAATTTACATTAGCAATTATCCCCTTTTCTCTTTTGATTTGGAATCTTTTTTTTTTTTTAGAAAGAGGGAAGAAGAAAGAAAAATTTTGTAGATCAAGCTTTCATTTCTTATCCATAATTCCTTTCATAGCTTTTCTGCAATTAAATGGATTCAATTTATCTTTTCTTTTCAGAATTTACAGATGTGTATTAGTTGTTTCATTGCAAGTTTTATTTTCACTGTGTTTGTAATTGAATGTAGAAGTTTATTAGAATATTTAACACGAGAGATCTCTTATCCATCGTATGTACATGCATTTGAGATTTTTAAGATACATAACTAATGGAACTTTCAATTTAAACACATCACTCTTACTTGAATTATGCCACTGAGTTTGGATGTAATTCTAAATTTATGTGACGGAGAATGGATATTTTTTTTTATTTGATGTCTAAATTTACTTGACGCTAAATATGCCCATCATGGTGAGTTGTTTATATGTAAATTATTGAAGATTTTCTTTCACTTGGGTAAATTTAAATTTTCTTTTATACATTAATATTTGTATGTACATTTAATAATATAGAAATTATATATTAAATTAAACTGATGGAATTAACATTTTTTATAAATAAAGTAGGAGAATTTATACTTAACTCATGAGAATGAATAATTTACTTGAAATCATATTAACATCTAAATTAGTAGAGTGAAATTAAATCTCTTTAATTCATTGTTATAATAATTTTAATATAGACATAATTTTTGTTGCTTACTATCATTTGACTTAACTAAATTTTTGAATGTTATCTAACATAAAAAGTATGAGTGAAATCGACGTCTAAAATGAATTTTTAAGTAGAGGAATTTACACTTAATTTAGGGGAATGAATAATTTATCTTAAACTATATTAACATAAATTACGAGTATCAACAATTTACCTAAAACAATATTAACATCGAAATTATTAGAGTGAAATTAAATTTCTTTACCTATTGTTATAATAATTTTAAGGCTTAATTGCACCTATTACCACCAAAGTTTCACAATCTCTTGAATTTGTCCCCAAATTATTTTTTTACAAATTTTGTCCCCCAATTTAAAAAATATCACTAATTTTGTCCCTAAGCAAAAAAACCATCACAATAAAGGAAAAACTGCTACAAAATTGTCTTAATTGTAGCAATTGAAAATAAAAACGGCCACAAAATGTCTTCATTATGGTAGTTTTTCTATGTTAAGTCAAAATTTGCAATATTTTGTAAACTAGGGGAAAAAATTTGCCAAAAAAAATTTTTGGGAGGCAAAATTTGCAAGATTGTAAGACTTTGGAGGCAAAAAGTGCAATTAAGCCTAATTTGAATACAAATGTATTTTTTTTCTTCCTTACTATCATGTGACTTAACTAATTTTTTGAATGTTTTATTTTAGATAACATAGAAAGAATGAGTGAAATCAATGTCTAAAATTAATTTTAAGGCAAATCATTATTTGTATTTATTATCTTATCACTTATGTAATTATTGAAGCTTTTCCTTTACCTACATAAATTTAAATTTTCTTTTATACATTGATATCTATATATAAAATAAAACTCATGCAGAATAACATTTTTTTTAACTCAAGCAGAGAAATTTTTAATTAACGCATGAGGATGAACAATTTACCTAAAACCACTTTAACATCTGATTTATTGGGGTTAAATTAAATTTCTTTAATTTATTGTTATAATAATTTAATATAAATATATTTTTTCTTGCTTACTATCATGTGACTTAACTAATTTGTTGAATGTTTTATTTTATACAACATAGAAACTACAAGTGAAATTAATGCCTACAATTAATTTTGAGACAAATCATTATTAATTTCTTTTGTATTATCTTCTTACTTATATAAATCATTGAAGATTTTCTTTTACCTTATAAATTTAAATTTTCTTTTATACATCAATATCTATATGTAAATTTATTAATATAGAAATTATATATAAAATAAAAGTTATGGGAATGAACATTTTTCTATCAAATCAAGTATGAAAACTTATACTTAACTCACAAAAATGAACAATTTACCGAAAACCATACTAAAGTAAAAATCATTAGGATGAAATTAATTTTTTTAATTCATTGTTATAATAATAATAATTTTAATATAGATGTATTTTTATATAAATTTGTATATGAATAAAAATAATGTTTAAAATCAATTTTTTGGACATCATTATTCATTTTTTATTTATTATCTTCTCACTTATGTAAATTATTGAAGATTTTATTTTACTTGAGTAAATTTGAATTTTCTCTTATACATTGATATCTATACATAAATATTTTAATATAGAAATTATATTATATAAAAATAAAGCTCATGGAAATAGACAATTTTTTTATGAAATGAAGTAGAAAAATTTATGAAAATGTTGGCTTGATGTATGAGTTATTGCATAATTAGTTGCATTTTATAAATTTGGATAAGAAGCTTTTCAATTAAGTATTCAATTTGTTTTCACTCTTTAAGAAGCATTTTTATTAATATTACAATATTATATTTTTTTAAACTAATGAAAAACTGAATTTTTATTTTTTTTTCTCAAAATTAATAATTCTTCTATAATTTTAACAATTTAATCTCTAAAAACTTTATTATAATATTTATAAATACTTTTTATATGTTCACAATAAATATATATAAACATTGCCACGTGCAAGGCACGGGTCAACACACTAGTAATAAACAAACAGAAATACAAGGATTTAATGTTATTAGAGCACTTTGAATAACTTGTATTTCCTAATCAAAGCAAATGTATTAGAAATAAATCATTAATTTGGACTTTAGATCAACAAACCATTTAAACATTTGAAGAAGGCCAATACTTACATAAGAATTTTCGGGATAGTCAAATGTGACTATTTTCACAACACAAGTGTAGCAAAGGAATGCGAAAACCTACAATTTTATCTCACGGAAGTCCCCTAGCTACTGTTTCAGAAAATATAGAAACATGCGATGCCGTACATCATATATGATTTGTCTTACATTACAGATGAGATAAACAATAATAAAATGCAATTTTTCCTAACCAAGGAAAAAAGAAATATAAGTTTTAGAGAACAATTTTTTAAAACTTAAAAACTTTCATTATTTGATTGAAAACAACACATGTAAAAGTATGACTATAACCTATAACCGGGAGATATGACAGGAATAACATAATCAATAATAAGTTATTGGCTATTGTGTCGAAAAACTTCTTCTTCATCCTTTGCCATAGGATCATCCTTGAACTCAATTCTTCTTCTTTTTCTCCTTCTCGCTCTTGGGCCACTTGTTTCCTGTGCAAGTCTTCAGCTGCCTGCATTGCAGCTTGATTCTCCGCTTCAATATGTCGCATTCCTCTTCTAGCTGCTGCCGCTCAAACCACGTATCAGCATCAGCCCAAACTGAAAAATTAGGAGCACAAAGAATCAATAACAAAGGATAAAATTGGATCCAGAAAGTTCAAATCATTTTGTTTGATGCTAATCCACACGGTAAGTATGTATATTAATAAATTAATGAATACTAAACAATCCACTATAGCAGTTAAGAAACACACAACTCATTGCATTAGCAGTCATTCTGCCTGTTCACAAATGATGTTCACAAATGAGAGAACTACCTATCTGTGTAAGGCAAAAGAGATTTTATAGTGATAGGTTTGCCAGAATAAAAATTAAACTTGAGAATCCATAATAAGGGTCATAAGAAGCCAGTTTAGACAACATAATTCATATCTGCCTACACAACAATTTATTTCTTTCTCTTCCTCTCGTGAGAAGCCACAGCAAAATCCATTCTAATGTGGCTAAATGATCTCAAGGCCTTTGAAATTATGGAGAAATAAATCATTCATATCAATTGAATAGAGACGTTTAGAAGAGCTTTAAGGAAACTTATTTGAATTTGTTAATAAACTCCTTAACTTATTCATAGCCGATGATCATGAAATTGACACATCCGAACCTAATCGACAATCACCTCCTATAACATAACTACTACAACAAGCGCCTCAAATAAACTAATTGACAGAAAATTAAACAGATATTCAATATCAGCCAGCGAATAAACAAAACACGATAAAAACAGCGAACACAGAACATTCACGAGTTAGGGTTAAAAAAACAAACAAATTGAGAAAAAAAGGAATTAGAGTTTTGACGTACTGGGCTGAGCGGCCCAGCCCTGCTCGCCGCCCTTGATGCGTTCAGGGAGGGCATAGTTAACCGTGAGGACGTGCCCATAGAGCTCAGCGGCGTCCATATTGTCCATGGCAGCAGCGGCATCTTCCTTATCGAGGAAGGTGACGAAGCCAAAGGAACGGTGCTTCTGTGTGACCTGATCCAACGGGGTCTTCACATCCTTGATGTCACCAAACGGAATGAACGCTGCATGGAGGATTGACTCATCCACCTCCTTCGCTAACCCTCCCACGTACAGTGTGTTCTTCTGCACTGCTTGCATCATCGCCATTGTTAGGGTCGTACTGAGGACTCCGATTCCGTCTGGTAGGGAACGTCCTACTAGCGCCACACACTCACACTCAAGCAAGACCTGTATTTATATGTATTTTCAGCTGGTCAGGGGCTGGGCTGGGATATAGATAAAAAAACAAAAAGGAAATTAAGTCCAGTAATATGAATCCAATAAAAGAAGGGAAATATTTTCTTGGTAGGTAAAAAAAAAAAGGAATATAAATTTGAATTTTGAATTTAAATCAAAAATCTATTTTTATTAAATTTTTCCATCTATTTTATTTCACATTATTCCACCTATTTCATTATACATGAGAAGATTCAGCAAATCTCTCTTACTTTATAATTTTATAATTTTTTACAAATTAGAAATATCAAATACATGTAATTTATGTTTTTATTTAAAAATATTTTACAGTTGAAATAAAATATAACATAATAGACTATATCCATTTACTTTCATTAAGATTTTGAATAATTTAAAAAAAAAGGTTAAGAATTATATATCTTATTGTTTCACAAAAAATAAAATAAGAAATTAAATGTTTATCAAAATATGTTCTCATTAATTTAATATATGCAAATGAATTAGATAATATTTTTTTATCAATATCTTTAAGTATTTATTAGTCAATTTATTAAATTTTTGCTTTTTATAAAGTATCAAATTAATTTAAAAAGAAAATTATTTTACAATCTTTAAAATATTAGTCAATTTACTTTCACCCCAACTCTAAATATTTTATTATTAATTATCAAATATTTATTTCCATTTTTTAAATTCTATATTTATTGATTGATTGACTATTAAGGAATGAAATTTATTTTTATTTTCATTTTTTTAAATTCTGTATTTATTGATTAGTTGACTATTAGGTGAAATTTCTTCAAATATTCTGTATTTATTCTATAATTCATATTTTATTTCATTTTTAAAATATTCTATATTTATTCTTTATTTTTTAAATTCTGTATTTATTTTATAAAAAATATTTATCTTTATATATGTAATGGCATTTGGTAAATTCATTTATGTTCAATTACACTTTTTGTCCCCAAAATTTTACAATTTCATGAATTTTGCTCTCAAATAATTGTTTCACAAATTTTGACTCCTAATTTATAAAATATTACAAATTTTGCCCCACAGTAAAAAGACTATCACAATTAAAACAATTTTGTGACGATTTTTTCCTTTAAACCTTTACAATTAAGACAAGTTTGTGCCAGTTTTTCTTTAAACCGTCATAATTTTCTATGTGGGAGACAAAATTTGTGAAAAAAATATAGGGCTAAAATTTGTGAGATTGTAAAATTTTAGAGACAAAAAGTGAAATTATGCCATTTATTTATAAATAAAACTTATGTTAGTGAAAATTTAATTAATTACTAGATAATTAATTATTACGTATTATTCATTATGTAAAATGAAATGTTTTCAATTTCGCAATTAATAGGGTCATGCCTTTTAATTCTACAATTAAGATTTTCTTTCAAATTTCTGAATTTGAATTAGGATTGATCAAATACCCGAGTCATTTTACTCTTCGTTAACATTATTGAATATATGAAAAGATATTACTTTTTCTCGCTTTTATGCTTCAATTATAATAAAAATATATAATTAGTTATCTTATTAACTTCAACCTTTAAGTGTTTATCTTTCGAGAGAAATAATATAAATTATTACACTGCACACAAGATTTACCTGTGCAACGCACGGGTCGAAGGTCTAATTTTAAGATATTAAGATAAGATTAAGATGATCGTCATCTATATATTAATTATTTCAACATTGGTGAAATGGAAGGGAATAGCTGCACATGTGGTGAAAGAAAAATTGAAACACCATCCAGTTACTATTGATGCAAACCCTCGTATATTAATTAGATTATAAATATAATGTGTAATAAATATATAAATATAATTAATCTATCAACCCACTTTTACATTACAAATATAATTTATTTTAGTCTTTTAATGATTTTTTACTTTTTAATGTATAATTAATCTCAAAACAAATAAATATACACTAATTTAATCCATAAAAATAACTAATAATCTAAATTAATCTTTAAAATACTAATTAAAATGAATAGGTTAAAAGTCTTATATTTATAATTTAAAATATTAAAAAAAATCTGTTGACTTTTAGAAAATTAAATTGTATTTAATATTTTTTTGGAAATAAAATAATATACTCTTTGCTTTTTGATATATTAATTAGATTTTGATATATACTACCCCTAAACCGCGTGGGTATTACATTCCACGTATAAACTGTTTGTTTCTTATATGGCCATAGCCATGGAACAATGCTGCGACACTCACTCACGGCTTGGTGATATGTTGCAATTTAATTATTTAACTATAAAAAGACAAAAATGACCTTAATAAATGTAGTAATTCATAATGTTATTTTTACTCCTGTGTTTAGACAGGAGAAAGGCCTTAGGGCAATAAAAGAAAAACCTTAAAGATTAACTTACTTTTAATATATTGTGATAAGATGTCCAAACATTTATCATTTGTGGATTTCTCTCTTTTTACTTTCTTTTTTCTTTTTTTTTAACATTATATAATACTTGTTGATAATGTAATTATTACAGTTTTTGTTACAATATAATAAAATATTTTCTTAAGTAATGGACATTATATATATGTGTGTGTGTGTGTGTATAAAATTATTATTATATCAATGTAATATTAAAAATAAAATAGTTTTATAAATTATTTACTTATAATATATTATTAATATTTTTACTATAATTTAATCAAGATATTTTATTAAATTAATAATCAAATCAATATTTTCTTATTTATATATATATATATATATTTATAATGATTTATTATACACTAATGTATAGATCAGATCTATTGATATGTTAATTGTTTTTCTCCTACTCTCAGATTCAAAAATAGTACATCAACTTAGACAAATATAGAGATGGAGAAAGGTTCTGATAAAGCTTCTCAGTCGCCTTCTACGATTGAAGAAGAGGATCTTCTAAAAAGGAGTACAAAGAAAGTGAAAACAAAGCAAGGAGAGGAGAGCATGGATGTAGAGATGGTGGTGGGGAATATAAAAGAAGGGTGTCCATTTTGGAAATGTCTTGTCATGTAAGGACTTGCTCCTCCAACCATGAGATACAAATTTTGAGGCAAAATGTGCCAACTAAAGTGAATTTGTTGGAGAACAGATACTATGTTTAGGAGGTGGCTACCCAGACATCTCGTGGGAATTGGATCTTTGTCCGGTAATCCCAATTTTAAAACCCTGGAAGCAAAGCTGCAACGTAGTTATATATAGTTATAACTACAATGTATCTTAAAATACATCTACGGTATAACTTGCTAACGTTGTGTGTACGTTAGCAAATGCTTATAGGGTTTGCTAACGTAACGTACATGCATATATTTTTTAGTTGGAGTACGTTAGCAAGCTATAACTGCAGTATATCTTAAAATACACTTACCGTGTAGTTTGCCAATGTACCCCAACTAAAAAACAAATGTGTGTACATCAGTAAACCCCATATATATATATATAAAGTATTTTCTAATTTTTTTAAAAAAAGTATGACCAAATATTATATCAAATATTTTCTAAATCACATATTTTTAATTTTATAACTTTATATTCATTTTAAAATTCCTATATAATTGTTTTATTAGGCACACAACCAAAATAATTATTTTAATTTACATCAACAGTTTTAAAATTATAAATATATCTAATAATATATCATTATAAAAATTTTCTTAAGTATATTATAAAAATATGAAACAAATATTTTTCCTTTTAATTCCTAATAATAACCGAATACTATAACTAGTCCACAAATCATGGTTTAAATTTTATTTCAACATGATAATCAATTATTAGCAAATAACCAAAGATTATAAACATAATCAACATCACAAAATACAAGTAAGCATCATATAATCAATAATAAAAATTAATTCACATAATTATCATTTAAAACAAAGCCAAATCCCATCCCATAAACCTTTTGATTAAGCAATAAAAAAGAAATTAAACCCCACTCTCTCTTACCTCAAGAAGCTTGGACACAGAGAAAGAGAGGGATTAGAGAGTTGCTTCCACCAAGAACTTCAATAGATGTGAGACTTTTTGCTTCAAAGCACCGAAAACTAAGAGTGGCAAAATAATCCATTTATCCACCATCCATCCAATCCATCTATTTAATTTTATGGATGGTTAGTGAGCCATCCACTATTTTTTCAAAATTCATTCGATTACATTAAATAAAAAAATAAAATTCATCAGATAAAAAAGACATGTCTAATTAGTTTTTTTTTTCAAAATAATTTGTTTTTTGATCTTATAATCAAATTTCCACTAAAAAATAGAGTAGTCATTAAGGACCCCTGTTTGGTGGTCAAGATAGAATAGGGTAGGATAGGATATGATAATAGGATAAAAATAGGATAGGATAAGAGCATGATAAACTATAATCTTATCCAATGTTTGGTGTGCACAAGATAACAAATTAAATAATGATAGGATAAAATATAAATGCTCAAATGACAAATTACTTTTTTATTAAAATTACATATAATTTTCTAGAAAGTAACATTTAATTTAATTTTAATTTTTATGAAAAAATATAATTTTAACTAAAGTATACAGTATTTTTTTTTTATTTGTGTAGTTACTTTTCTTAAAATTATAAAAAAATATAATAAAATTTTTAAAATTATAATTATTATTCAAATATTTTTCTTTAAAATATTTAAATATTAATTATTTAATTGGTAATATTATAATATTTAAATATTATAATATAACTATCTATTTATATGTATATATAATTATTTGTAATTATATATATACAAATGTTATATACAAATATTATATAATAAAAAATATTATATATATACAAATATATTATTATATATATAATTATATACAATATTTCTTATAATATTTAACATATTACATAATATATAGAGAAGAGAAAAAAAAAAGGAGCTTATCTTATCCTGTTGCTTTCTAACCCAACTCTTTTTTAGGATAAAAAATATACTAGAGCAACAGGTATAACACCCTTGCTTTTATCCGTTGAATTATTTTTTTATTATTGTATTTAATTCTAGAGAAGCGGATTAGAATATGACTCCACAATTCGTTCATATTGATAAATGCTACTCAGTATATATATTTTTTAAAAATTTCTAACCAGACCCAAAAATGGTAAAATGACTATTTTGTTCAAAAAGAGCCAAATATTGGGATTAATTAATAAAATAGCTAAAAATGTTTAAAATTTATTTTTAAGCCATAAATATGTTAAGAATAGCTAATGAAATTGAGAGTTTTCTGAAAAATTTTTGAGACAGTTTTTGTAAAAAGACCAAAATGCCCTTAGTTAATTGCGAACGTTAACCAAAGACTTTTTAATCTCAAAATATTTTAAAAAATTTACACTAAGTATATTTTAATTATATAAATATTATTTTAAGGGAAAAATATTTAAAATCCGAAAATCATAATTATTTAGCAAAAACTTGATTTATTAGTTAATTAATTTGTTTTTTCTAGTAAAATAATTACTATAATTAATATATACATGAAAAAATTCTGAAAACTTTTTGTAAGACTCTCAAAAGTATACCCTTTCACGTGGTGTGGCTGGTTTGGCCCATATCCACACCAAAAGCCCACTCCAAATTTCTTACAATAAACTAATATTTAATTATTTTTAATATGTAATAATTATATAAAATAAAAAATTAAATTTTTTGACCCTTTGGCTGCATTTCCACATTCACGCGTGGTGGGAGCACACCAAAAATTTGACTTGGCCATGGTAAAAGCCCACCAAAGTTGAATTTTATGTAAATAAGTGTAAAAATTTAATTCTAAATTTAATTATTTTGCACTATAAATACCCCATTCTCTTCACCACTTTTCTTCACAACAATTCTCCCTTTTTGTCTTGGTTTAAATCCAAGATCTTCCTCCCCCTCCAATAGCCAAAACTCTTGCAAAATTCTCCCTCCATAAATCCACTGTTAAACCTTAGCTTTATACCTTGGCCTCTTCTTCTATCCCCAAGCTCCACCAACACCACACACTTTATCACTATTTGAGGTAAGGGGGGAGTGGGGCTAAGCTTCTATTTTCATTTCTTAATGGGTTATTGTTGTTGGATTGGCTCCCAATCTTTTTTATTTTAAGTTAATTATTATTATTTCATTAGGTTATATTGTTTATTTTTAGGATTATGTCATGTTACTTTAAATTTTATTATATGGATTTATGATGCTAATTATTGTTAAGTTTAATCTTGATTTTTGTCGATTAAATTAAGAAATGATCATATTTTAAGAGAATTCTTAGTATGTTCTATGGTTGCAGTGTAATCTGATCTTCCACATTAGAAAAAGGTTACTCTTAAATATTTGGTTAATTTGTAAAATAATTACACAATACCAACTATATTTACAGTTAGAAATTTTTTCTTTTAAAAGTAATTTAAATTGAGAAATTAGAAAAGGAGAAGAATAAGTCAATTAAATACTATACTTGAATTGTGCATGAATGTCTGATTTCTTGAATCATGTGTATGGAATTCTATTACTAAAACTTGTTATGCTCATTAAGTTCTATTATTGTTATGAGTGATGAGTGTATGAACGTGATTTTGAAACTCTGCTGGATTGTCTAGAAAGTGTGTCATGAATTAGAGAACAAATTGTAGGGAATCCCCTGTTGAGATGCAACCATGCTGTGAAGCATGAGTGCTTGTGTTCTGGGAGGTTACAATTTGGTACATTATGGGATGAAAGATAGGGACCATTCTTCGGGTCTTGAAGGTAAAGGTACACTACGGGTGAAGCATGAGTTGTGAACGTCCCAATGACTAGGATAACACCTTTGAGCCGAGATAAATCATGTAAACTAACTTGGTAACCCTGACGCCTGTATACCCCTAATGGCCATGAAGCCCTTTCCTCGAGGATGATGATTATGACATGGATGTTTGTATCTTGTAAGGGATTATACGAACTCCCAATCACTTCCCAGTGATTCTTGATGAGTAAGGTGAATCATCAAAGATGGGTACGGATCTATACATCGGTTAAAGTCTGTGATTGAGTTATAATAACATAGGTCAGACCCTAGGATTCCCTATGTATGATTGTTTAATAATTATGTTTTTATGTTTTAAACTTGTTAAGAAAATGAATGAGGCTTTGTGAAACCTCACTCCTTTTCTATGTTTCTTTTTATATACATTTGTGGTTCAAGTAGATGCGGCCATTCCACGGGACTCAGAAGACTTGCTGTGAGGACCACTGAAGATGTAGCTGACTCGTAGACCTTAGGATATTTTGGGGAGGTATAGTGTAGATATACACTGCTCTGACATAGGTCATTTTCTTGTATATACATGGGCAGGTAACTAGGATGACTTTTGAGTATTTCTTTGTTTGTATTGCCTAAATAACTGTACTTTAATCATGTGCCCAAATAGATAAAGCAATGATGTTTCTTTTATGATTATAGTTTTTTATATAATACTTTTGTAGTTTATTAAATGTTCACAAGAAGTGAACATGGAAAAGTTTTAGTTAAATTGACATTATTACTTAACCTTTTAATCAACTGTAAAGACAAATTCCCTAAATTAAATAAGTGTTACATATTTAATTTATTGAGATTGTTAAATTCCTCTTAAAAGAAATTTTACAACATATAATATAACGATTCTTAATTTTAATTTGTTAAACAAAATTTATCGATACATATAATTTTTCGACTTTTAATTAATGCCTTTGATCAATATCAGGTTTGGGTAGTATGCACAAGATAGTATGTTCTAATAAGAGAAAACAAACTATATGTTAACCTCCCCAGATTCAAGCGAGGGGAGATGGGGGGCATACATAACCGAGCTCATCCACCTGGTATTAATAGCAACGAAGTCACCTCTGGCCTGCATAGGCAAGGGAAACCATCCTATGCTCAGGTGGTCGGTCAAGGAAATGTGCGGGGATAGGTCATGACCAAACTAAATGCTACAACTAGTTATCATCTCTCCTTCAAGGTAGATTCAGCGGAAGAGGTTAGACTCCAATCGATGTATGTAGGGAAGGTTAGAACCCCCGGTGACACTTACCTCATGCAAGAAAGGTTGAATAGTGAAGGATATTTTGCTCTAAAGGTTACACCACTAGGTGCAAACCTATGTCTTCTTGAAGCAGAAGATAACGTAGAGGTGCTGGCTTTGATTCAGGATGCAGACGATTGGATTATGAGGTGGTTTGAGGAGATCAGACAGTGGAGCCCAAGATCAGTTGATACTGAGAGAATGGTGTGGGTTAAATGCTTTGGGACTCCAGTCCATGCTTGGTCCGAACAGTTCTTCAATTTCATCACAACAACATGCAGAATTTTGTCAGGATGGATGAATGCACAACCAACAGGAAACGAATGGATGTAGCTAAAATTCTTATGAGAATAAGCGCTCAAGAAACTATCAATAGGGAGATCAGGGTGGAAATTAATGGGAATATCTTCCCAATTAGGTTGGTAGAGGAGGTATTTGGGGATAATATAGCTAAGTTTGATGGAATAAATACTCGCAGCACACAGAAGGAGGTGCCGTCGGAGGAGGATAGTGACTCGCCGGAATGTAGCTATGCTTCACCGGAGGAGATACAATTTGACCATGATGAAGTTTTACACACTGTACAAGAACCAATTTATTTTGGCTCAATAAAAGAGGAAATTACTTTGCACCAAAGTGGGAGGCCAACCCCAAACTTCTCTCCTAAGCTACCTTCTCGTACAAGTTCAGTATCTAAAAAGGAAGCCTATTTCGGGATGGCCTTAAGTGATAGTTGTTCTCTACACATGGGACTCCGTGAAAGTAATTAGCTGGGTGAAAGTGTACAGCCCTCTTCCTTGGGGTCGGGGCAGTCAGGGCATAGGGGCCATATGCTACCGTCTCTTGTACAGGACAACTGCCCCCTTCAACAAGAACTAAGGGACAAGTGTGGAGTCAATAGCACTTGTGGGGAAACAAAGTCACCAGCCAACCATAATGGGCTACGCCTATGTGGGCCTCTTCAGATGGTAAATAATTGTGTGAATAGTGATCCTGGCCCAAGCATCCAATGCCCCCAACCCACTTACCCCTTATCCGTGGGCCTTTATGGGAGATTTACTGAACGAGTTGTACTAAAGGTGTTGGATAAAGTGAACAGCAAAGACCAAATAAGCCCACACAAGGAGCGGACCCCATTGAAGATTGGTGGTAATCCCCTAAAAGGTAGAACGACTCCTGTAACACAACCACGTTGGGGGAAAATACCATAAGTACAAAATAGCCTCAAACTGAAATGGAGGAGCATTAATAAAGGCATTACGGAGGCTAAGAGGAAGAAGATCCTCAAGAGTAAAGGTAACATGGCTATGGAGCAAAGTATTGGAAAACAGCAGCGGAAGTATGGAAATGACTTGGAGTCTATGGCGACTACCGATCCAATCTGTACAGAGTCTCAAGATATTACTACTGTCGCCACTTCACTCATGGGAAGAGAGTTGCACGCAAAGAGGGGGTTTGCTCTTATGGAAGGTGTCGTCACAGGACCTATGGCCTTAAAGAGAGGGAGGCGCTTGAAGAATGGCAGCAGATCGATGGGGGATTTACAACCCTTGATGTCTAAAAAGGGCTCTAGATGTCATAAGAAGCCCTATGGTGCAGAAATAGACGGTGGTGACCTAGAAGCATGCCTCAATCAAGTGGATCACTTAGAGCGGGACTTACAAGGTACGACAGCTCCCACATCTGAGGCACATTTTGACGTAGGCACAACGAAAGGGTGTCAGGTACATCCTTGTCTGATTCAGATATTAGGAATTATAACAATGTTTTCTGGAACCGAAGTAACTCTATGAATGTTTCAAAGATCTTAGAAATAGGAAAGGAGTTGGGGTTGTCTGTCAGGGGGAATGAGTCCCTACTGTTAAACAAATTGTCATAAATGGAGGAGAGGGATAGGAAAGAGAAAGGCGTGAGGGGGGTTACGTTGTCTGCCAATGAAGATCTGGTCATTTAATATCAGGGGCTTGGGGTCAGGGATAAAGAGAAAGAAATTGAAATCTCTGATCTCCGAACAAAAAATTGATTTCATGGCAATCCAGGAAACAAAATTAGAAGTTATCGATGGTAGATTGTGAGACATCCTATGAAATGGTCAAAACTGTGGGTGGAGTTTTAACCCAGCAGCTGGAAGGAGTGGTGGCATTCTCTCTATATAGGATGCAAATAAATACTCCTTCATGTTCACCTTTAAAGGAGGGGGATTCATAGAAGTCTACTTGGAATATGGGGTGGAGCGAAAGAAAGTGTTTGTGGTTAACATCTACTCTCCCTGTTAGTTGGCAGACAAAAGGAAACTGTGGAAGGACCTGCTAATGTCTAAAAAAGGCTTTGGAGTAGGGGGGATATGGTGCCTGGTGGGAGATTTTAATGCAGTAACTGAACATGCTGAGAGGAGAGGGAGACTAACACAATCGACTCCGACAGGGACAAGTGGAATCAAGGAATTCAATAACTTCATCCATCAAATGCAACTCATGGATCTCCCACTAATAGGCCGAAAATATACCTGGTACAAACCAGATGGTATGGCAATGAGTCGCCTTGATCAATTCCTTCTATCTGAAGAATGGCTGGATTTCTGGGGCTGGTTTCTCAAAGAGCACTGAGTAGGGATATTTCTAATCATTGTCCCATCTTGTTGAGGTATGAAAACTCAAATTGGGGTGCGAAACCGTTTCGATTTAATAATTTCTAGCTACGTCATAAAGACTTTCCTAATTTTGTTAAAGAGTGCTGGTCCAAGATGAATTTCAATGGGTGGAAGGCTATTGCCTTGAAAGAAACACGCAAGGGGCTTAAAGCTGAATTAAAAACATGGAATAATGAGGTTTTTGGGAATCTAGATTCCAAAATTCAACTGCTGGTGGAAGAAATTAAAGCTGTTGACCTGCTCTGGGAGAGTCAAGATTCACTCTTACAAGCATCCAATCATGCAAGTGAGAAGTTTTTTGAACTGTGGCAACTACTTAAAAGTAAAGAAAGCCTCATTTTCCAAAAATCAAGATCAACATGGATCAAGGAAGAAAACACAAACTCGGAATTTTTTTATGCCTGCTTGAAGTTGAGGAGAAAGAGGAACCACACTTTTGCTTTAAAAAACCAGAATGGTAGTTGGGTGGAAGATGTGTGGGGTATCAAAGAAGAGGTTTACTTTTTCCAGCCACTTTTCTAACAGCCCATGGGATAGGCCTACATTGGAAGGAATTGTACTTCCATATTTGTCTAGGGACCAAAACTCCAAGTTAATTGCACCATTTGTGGTGGAAGAAATAGAAGGAGTGGTAAGGGATGTAATGTCAATAAAAGCTCGGGTCTTGATGGTTTTAATTTTGCCTTTATTAAGGCCTTTTGGGACCTAATGAAGGGCAAAATTTGTGGAATGCTGGACGAGTTTCACTCATTTGCAAAACTACCGAAGGCCTTCTCTTCCTATTTCTTGGCATTGGTCCCAAAAGTTGCCTCCCCACAGAAGATTGGTGACTACCGACCTATATCCTTGTTGGGTTTGTCTATATAAGATAGTAGCAAAGGTGCTGGCCTCCGGACTTAGTCAGGTGATGGATTTGATTATTGATGAAGCCCAGTTCACTTTTATAACAAATAGGCATATTGTGGATGGAATTGTTATAATGAACGAAGTTGTGGACTATGCAAGGAAAGAAGGGAAAAGTTGCTTTATTGTTAAAGTGGACTTTGAAAAGGCATACGACTCAGTAGATTAGGACTATCTGACCTATATGTTAGGGAAGTTTGGGTTTGGTGATAAATGGAAGGTTTGGATGAGAGCTTGTGTTTTTTTGGGGAACCTTCAGTTTTGATGAACGAGAGCCCAACTAAGGAAGTTCCTATTAAAAAAGGCCTGAAGCAAGGAGGTCCGCTTGCCCCCTTCTTATTTTTGTTAGCTGCAGAAGGCCTAGGTGGCCTAATGCATTCTGTTGTTATTAAGGAAAGTTCGAAGGTTTCAGATTAGGTAATAGTGGGCCAACCATCTCCCACCTCCAATTCGCAAATGACATTCTCTTAGTAGGTGAGGCAACCTTTGAAAATCTGAGTCATCAAGTCGGTCCTCAGATGCTTTGAGCTAGTATTGGGCCTGAAAATAAATTTCTTCAAAAGTATAGTTATGGGAGTAAACATCTCAAATTCCTTTTTAGACGCAATAGTAAAGTGTCTCAATTGTAAGGTAGGATCCATCCCTTTCACTTACCTTGGCCTCCCTGTTGGGGCTAACACTAGGTATTCTTCTTGTTGGATGCCATTAATTGAAGGTATTTAGGGTAGGGTCTCGTCTTGGAAGAATAAGTATTTGTTGTTTGGGGGGGGGGGGAGGAGAATCGTTCTAATAAACTCTGTCCTAAACGGTATTCCTATATACTCCTTGTCAGTCTACAAGATGCCTTTGAAAGTTATTAACTTGTTCATACAATTACAAAGGAGGTTTTTGTGGGGTGGGATAGCAGATAGGAAGAAGATTCCTTGGGTTAAATGGGACATAATATGTAAACCGAAAAGGAAAGGAGGACTCGGTGTGAAAGATCTACTTTTGTTTAACCTAAGTTTGCTCGGGAAATGGAGATAGAGATTTTTAATTAAGAAAGAGGCCTTTTGGAAGAGGGTATTGAATGAGAGATATGGAAGCCATGTTGATGCCTTACCATGTCCAGCACCTTGTACACCCTAGTCTCGTGGCTTGCTTTGGTCGAAGGATATTTGCTCCATTGATTGAGAGAGGGACCGATGCAGGAATGGTTTAGAAAGGGGTCAAAAAGAAAGTAGGAAATGGTGAAACTGTTAGGCTTTGGCAAGATCCGTGGATAACAATTATGCCCTTAAAAGAACTATTTCCAAGACTATATGGCATTGCAAATAACAAAGACGTAACAGTGGCAACCATGGGATAGTGGACGAACAATGAATGGAGGTGGAACTTTGTGCGGAGGAGGAACTTTTTGCCTAGGAGGAAACAATTTATTTGGAATTCCAAAATTTGCTGCAGTTGGCTCTAATCAGCCATGCTAAAGATAAATGATGGTCTCTTCATAGCTTAGGTGACTACTCTGCCAAGTCTGCCTACTAGACTGCAAACCCTGAATCCTGTTGTTGGCCAAATCTCAGAAGAAGAGGAAAATGTGTTATATACATTGTGGAAAAGCTCTGCCCCTTCAAAAGTTATAGCTTTTGCATGGTAGATGCTTCTGGATAGAATAACTACTAGACAGAACCTTGTGCATAAGCGTATCTTGTCCCCACAGGAGAACATTTGCGTATTATGTGGTCAAGTCCAAGAAACTCCTCTACACCTTTTTTGTTTATGCCCAGTCTCGGCTACAATCTGGTACCAAATTTTTAATTGGGTTAATGTGCCCTTCGTCATTCCTGGGAACTTATTTCAGCTGTGCAACCACTTCGGGGCACTGGCAAAGGGTCCATGGGATAGAAGAGTATGGTTAATGGTTTGGGCTACTGTTGTTTGGATAATTTGGGAAGTTAGGAACTCAATCATATTCTCAAACGGCACTTAGGACCAAGCAGTAGTGGTACATAGGATTAAGCTCACTACTTGGAGGTGGTTCTTAAGGAAGTCGAACAGAGCTGTTTGTGTTTTCTCGGACTGGTTAACAACCCAAAGCTATGCTTTATGTTATGAGGCTTCTGGCCTGTATTTTAAATCAACTCTCCATTTGGTTCTGCTTATGGGCAAAAGATATTTCCTCTACAAGTTTCGCCTAGCTTTTCCAATCTCTTCAGCAAGGTGTGGAACAGCCCCTATGGAATCTGCTCATCTTGTATCCAATGTCAATGCAGAACATACGACATAGAGGTGTACGGAGCTCTGACTTATCCCCCACCTCCCCGGTCATCCCTTCTGTTAGGCCGGTGGGAGGGGTCGTCAAAACACGTTTGTATTTTGTAAAACTACTAATTAGCATTTTAATTGATCTTAAGGGGGTTCGTCCTATAGGAAGACTTTTTTTGGTTTCTTATTGTAGTGCTATATGATCTTTTTGGGTTGCTACAAGCTACACCTCAGCATTCTTTGTAACTTGCTAATCCTAGGTATTTCTTGTACCTACAATTAGCGTTTCTAAATATATATATATATATATATATATAAGTCTTTGCCGATCAAAAAAAGAAAAAAAGGATGACTTCTAATGTATTTCTTTCATTTGTATTGCCTAGATGACTATACTTTAATCATGTACCCAAATTTGACGCATACATATTTATAGATAATGCAATGATGTTTCTTTTATGATCATGGTTCTTTATATAATATTTTTGTAATTTATTAAATGTTAGCAAGAAGTGAACATGGGAAAGTTTTAGTCAAATTGACGTTATTACCTAAACTTTTAATCAACTATAAAGACAATTTCCTAAAATTAGTAGGTGTTACAACAGGATAGGATAGTGTAATCATATCCTGTTGGCACAACAAACGATGGATTACAATGGGATAAGATAGTTATCCTATCCTATCCTATCCTGACCACCAAACGTGCCCTAAAAAAATAAAAAATTTCTAATCGGCTTTAAAAAATAATTTCTTAAACCTAAACGTTTATGATATAGCTTGTTGGTGATTCAAATATACATCGTAGCTATTATGCGAATTGCTAAGAAATTACATTTAAATTTTGTCGATTCTCTCTACACAAAATTAGAGTTATTGAAATATGTTTTTATTTCGAGCTATGGTTAAAAAAAAATTCAAGTTTCTACGTTCTGAAGATTTCTTGGTAGTTGTTTTCCATTTTTCCTTAAACATAATTTTTGTGGTAACTTGGAAAAATATTATCTTAACACGATAGAATTAGAGAGAGAGGGAGGAGAGAGAGAGTGAGATAGAGGAGAGAGAGAGGTTAGAGAAAGAGAAGAGAGAGAAAGGAGAGAGGGGGGGGGGAGAAAATATTTTAAAAATAAAAATTATTTAATTTTTAAAACATATTATTTTTTGAATGGATTGGATATCCATCCATCAAAAATTATTAATAGATGGATTGGATTTTATTAGATGAATCGTGAATGAATTGAATTTTTTAAATAAATTTTTAATGGATCAAAATGAATTAATATATTATTTTTATCTAATCCATTATAATTCGACTAAGAATTTAAACAATCCATCCATTTGCCACTCCTACGGAGAGCTAACTAGTTTTCTTATATTTAAGAGATAAAAATTTGAAAGAAGTGAAGAGAGATGAGGGAAAGAGCTCGTGCAACCGCAGAGGAGAGGAAAAGAAAATTACCTCTGTGTTGGATTATTTTGATTGTTGGATTGGTAATAAAAGCTTGTGGTTAAAATATTTTACCATAGTAAATTTATTTTAATTATAAAAGGCTGATATTATCTTTTAAGAGGCAATTTCGTGGCTGCCATTTGATATGAGCTGGCCGCAATTAATGTGGTGTTATCATTAAATTCTTGATTTTTAATAATTCATATAATTATTAATTATAAGTTATTTAATTTAAATAAAATTCTAAATTTTATCTTATCTCATTCTACATTAATGACATGGATAAGATCAGAATTTTCAGTCTAAAAATAAAAAATATTTTTTTTATAATTTATAATTATTATTATTTAAGTAATTAAATTTAAATCAAAATTGTAATGTTTATCCTTTCTTGACTTTAATTGGTGATTATGGGCTTGGGATGGTGTTGGACGGTCCTAGCCCACTTATTTACCAAAAATGCATTTTGTTATTATTAATATTAATTTATTATATAATTGTTTTTATTATAGTTTATTAAAAATATGAAATAATTTATTTTAATTCAAATTAATTATATATTTTCAAATTTCTAGATTTTTATCCTTAAAAATAATTTTTCCATTTAAAATTATCATGTAGATAATTTTTACATAATTTGTTTGGGTTAAAAAGGATTTTAGTTGAACTTTTATGGTCAACTAGGAGCATTTTAGTTATTTTACACAAAAATTTTACATAATTCTCAGAAAATTTTTAAAATTATATTTTATTATTCTAATTACTATTCTAAGCTTAAAATTATATTTTTCCTCACTCTTTTACTTACTTTTATTAATTTGTCTTAATAATGTCTTTTAAGGATACTTTGGGTATTTTTACAGTTGTTTGATCTTATTTCGAATAAATTATTATCACAACTGAATAGTAGTCACCATTCTGAGCCATGCTATGTTACTTAGAATTTTGAGATTCTCACTCAGTTGCCAAGAAATAAATACATAATAAATAAATAAACATTTAGAAAATAAAAATGAAGGTGTTATATAGAGAGTTATTTCTTGGCAATCTACACTCTAGAAGTGTGTTGCATTATCAACCATTGAAGCAAAGTATGTTGCTACAGTAATAGAAGCTTGTAAAGAGATGATATGGATGAAGAACTTTCTAAGTGAGTTAGGACACAATCAAGATGATTATGGGTGAATTGTGATAACAAAAGTACCATCCATCTAGTCAAGAATCCCATGCTCCATTCACATTCAAAACACATTAGCATCTGTCATTGGATACGAGAAGCGTTCAATGAGAAGAGATTAAAGATAGAGAAGATCCATACAAATTTTAATTGGTTTTGGTATGATGACTAAGACGATGCCAACCAAAAAGGTTGAAGAATGTTGCAAAGGTGTTGGTGTAGTAGTGCATTCCAATTAAGTCAGGAGGGAGAGATTTGTTGGAGTTCCTCTCCTTAGTTAATGTAGCACTTTAGTGGGAATTAATGGTTGAGTATACTAAGAGGTCTAACTCTTGAAGTCCACCATTAACACTAAAGGAAGTAAATGCATTATAGACATTAAATATCCATGTTCTCATGAAGGGTGGGTCACATTCCTTCATGAATTAAGGGTCCTTCATCCCCTATAAATAGGGAGGCTTATGAAGTGGTGAAGCATTCCATTTGCATCCCATCTATTCAAAATTCCTCTTTGAGAGAAAGAGATAGAACAAGAGAGTTCTTGTATTCTTCTTTGAGAGAAAGCAAGTTCTATTTCCACCACACTTGGTGAGAATTAAGAGATAGCCATTCGAGAGGGGTGAGATTCTTTGAGTGATCCTCCTGAGAAAGAGAGACTATTTGTAATCCTACTTTCACAATGGAGATCTTTTACTAGACTAGGTCTTGTGGTTTTTTCCTTGTTCACATTGACAAGGTTTCCCATGTTAAAACAACTGGTGTTATTCTTCTACTCTTTACACTTATTTTTGTTTTCGCATGAAATAAATGACAGAACCCACAAGGAGGTTGAATTGTGTGTTGTGTATTTCAAAAACTTTTCGCAAAAAGGTTTTTGGTAAGCACTATACAAAGATCGTCCAGCAAAAACAATATGAAAGACAAGGATAGAGAGAGAAGATAGCACATACAAGGTTTATACTATTTTATACTATTTTATTCTTAACCAAGAGCTACATCTGTAACACTCCTTTAATTTTAAGTATAATTTATATTAATTTAATTATTACTTTAAGTTGATGAAAATGTGAGTAAAGTTTTTTTTTTTCGATACTAGTAAAACAGAATTTAGAAATAGAAGTGAAATGATAAAAACTGCTTATGTATATATATATATATCCAACTGTACATCATGGTTTGAGTAATACATAATAGTCAAAGAGAAACAAAGTACATCAAAAGACATATACCACCTAACCCAATATATACACAAAAAAAAATCCTATACAGAGCAATGTTTATCTACCCTATCCCTTAAGAAAATATTATAAACTAGGTCTTCAAATCTGGAGAAGTATCCTCTTGCTCTTCCTCGGCATCATCAGGCATTGTTATCATCTTCAATAATCACGATTCAACATGCATAACAAAAATAATGGAGTGAGGTGATTTGTTCTAAATCACTTTCACATGTATGGTAGGAATTTAAATACAATTAATGAAGGGAACCTAGGGTTTATTCTAAGTTATACTACATTACCCTTGACTTGGTATGGATCCATACTTCCCATCAGTGAGTAATAGTTCTTAACAGAACCTGGGAAGTGACTGGGAGTACATATACTTCATCAACATCATTACATGGTACAGTCCTCATCATCAATGAGGAACAAATATCAGTCAGGACGTCCATTTATAGAGGTATACTCTCGAACCAATCCCAGAATGCTGAGCAGTTGTCGGGGTTATCGAGCTTGGTCAGGTGAATATCCCAGCTCACGGGCGCTACCCTGGCTATTAGGACTTTCACCACTCGATGCCTACCCCCGAGACCTCCCAAATGGGTCCCTGCCTTTCATTCCTCAGCGTACCAAACTGTAGCTTCCCTAACAGGGTGTCATGCCACTGCATGTCCCTTGCTTTACATTACTCACTAATATATTAATTTCTAAAGGTTCATTCTGGTCTCAAGTATTTGAGCACTAGTATAATTTCTACTAATATCTCTGCCTTATATTACAGAGATTTGATCCATACATATCATTCACATAAGTCATAATTCAAATTAAAGCACATAAGCAATAATTCAATAAAAATAAAGATATACAAATTAAAATAAAGACTGATAATTAAGAAATAAATCATAGAATGGTCAAAAATTCCATAAAAATCATTTTTAAACTTAGAAAATAATTAGAATTTTATCATGAATTTTTAGAATTTTTTCGAAAATTTTTGAAATTTAGTATTTCTAAGAAAAATGTGTCCACAGGCACTTATAGAGCACAATTAAAAGTACTAAATAAACTTTAAAATTTATGAAATTTTTACAGATGGTTTATTAGTGTGTCTAGACCTTACCTGAACGATAAGAACTTAAACTGAAATTTCTATAGTAGTTTTCTAAAAATAAATTCATAAATAGCTCATAAAATAATTTCTATCTTTAGTTTTATATTATGAGATTTATGATTTATTTCTTCTACTATTTTTGCTAAACTAATTGAGTATTACTAAAATTTGATAATTTAATAATTTAATTATTTATCATAATAGCTAAAAATATTTTTTTCTAAATTTGGGCAGTATAACAGCTTAGTAATTCTACTGTAATTGTTTAAATTCGAGCAGTATAACAACTTAATAATTATACTATGGTTGTCTAAATTTGAGCAGCATAACTACTTAATAAGAGTATTTTAATTATCTAAAATTGAGCAGAGTAACATCTTAGTAAATGCATTTTAATTTTCTAAAAATGAGCAAAGTAACAGCTTAGCAAGTGCATTTTAATTTTCTAAAATTGAGCAGAGTAACAGCTTGGTATAATTTAATAATTTAAATTTGAGCAAAATAATAACTTAGCAAAATTTAAAGTTTAACATCAAATAATATAACAATAATATTAATAGTAAAACTAAAGCCTAAACGGGTTTAGGGGAAAACCCTTCCTACCAACATGCAAAGTAATTGAAAATTAGAACCAACCCCACTCCCTCCATTACCTCAAAGAGTTGGTGAAGTTGTTGGTACAGAGCTCCTAGGAAGAGGAATTTTACTAGTTATTGGAAAACTAGTAGAATTTTAGCATAAAAACAAAGTAAAAGAAAATTTTCTAAAGAGAGAGAATTTCTCTATGGAGGCTTACGGTGGTGAAAGGAAGAATGGGATGAAGAATTCAGTTCTAAGTGATGGCTATTTATAGGAAAAAAAATGAACCTAGGTGTCCATTGATGAGATCATCCATGATGTCAAAAATACAATTTTTGATTTATGTTTAATTGAAAATTAGGGACACATATATTAGTAGGCGGTGAATCACCTCTTGGTAGATCAGAAACGTGGGATAGCAGCTGTCCCAAAGAATCTCGGTATAAATTTTGACTGTTAATTAATTATCCGGTATCGATAAAATCGCTTAAACTTGAAAAAATTAACTTTTAATACCAAAATAATTAATTTAAATATAAATCTGAACAAATATAATATTTTTCATCAAAAATAATTTCTAAAATAAATTTTAATTTTTTTCGAATTATAAATATATATATTATGTATTTTAAGCTTAGAAAATTCATATTAAATTCATTTTAATTCAATAAATGCTCAAATTTTTATGAAAATTCTAAAATTACATATTTTACCTAGAAATATACTAAATATCATTTTCATCATTTTGGATGTCAAACCAATACTGAGGTGGTTATTTGACAACTAGGGGTATTTTGGTCATTTTATACAGGAATTTTAGAAAATTCCCAGAAAATTTCCAAAATTATATTTTAATACATATGACATGATTTTAAACTCAATTTGATATTTTAATATCAATTGAATCTTTTTCTCATGTCAGCCCTTAATATTGACAAATAAGGACAAAATCGTCATTTTCTAATTTCTCCGGGCTTCAACTCGAAAAAATTATTGAAAATCACGATTAGATAGTTTTCAATATTTTGAGTTTAACCGTGGGGATCAGAATTTTTAGATTCCTTCCCGATTTTTCAGAATTAAATATATAGAATAAATAAATAATTAAAACAATTAATTACATAAAAGTGAGGGTGTTACAACATCTAGTCCTTTCAACCTGAAGGTGTTTCATTAAGCAAACTACTTGTACAACTAAGTATTCTCTAAGCTTTTTCAGGCTCTACAATGAAAATAATTTTTACCCAAGTATTCTTTAACACTAAGAAACTCTAGGCTTTCACAAAGATTGTTTTTTAGAAAAGATAACTCAAAACAGTAAGTGTTTACAAGTTAAAGTGTAGATAAAAATAGCTTTGTAAAATACAAAAGAATGTGAAAATTCAAAGCACAAAGAGATCATTTAAAGATTGACAGAGCTTTAGCACAAGTTACGTAGCTTCATTGCTTCTTTCTTCACTCTTGAATCTTCTTATAGAAGCTTAGGAAAATATTCGTTGAGAGATATAGCTTCTTCTCGTTTGAATGCATTTAACGCATGAGATAGCGTATCACGTAAGGTTGAAGAAAGAGTAAAACTGTATGAGGGAGTAGTGAATCCATCTTCAATAATATCCCATAAATCTTGGAAGCAAAAAAATGTCTTCATTTTAATGCTCCAAAAATCATAATTTTGTCTAGTAAAATAAGGACAAGAATAGATGAGGGTTGAATAGTATTGGTCATTGGTTAAGAAAAAATTATGGGATCGGTAGAGAATATAGTAGGATTTTTTGGAAGTAGTTGGATATATCTCTACTTCTAGTAGATGACTGAACGTAACTCTGATACCATTGTTAGTTTTAGAAAATATGTGTGAAGGTGCTGAATGATATAGAAGTAGTCAATAGTGAATGATAATCTACATGTGTACACCATAGAGCTGTCAAAATAACTCAGTCCCACCCCTTTTAGCTCTAACCTTTGTCAAGGCCAAAAAAACAAACGGGACCAAAAGACCACTCACATGGCCAAAAAGCTGATAAAGTTTTATGGGTTAGGACCAACCCATGAGCTTTTAACTTAAAAATTTTGACTCACATTTTAATTAACCACTTTTAATTTATTTTAAAAAAATCCTATGTTTATTTTAAATCTCTCCTAAAATAAAGTACAGTGAATAATAAAATAGAGACAATAAAAAAGAAACATACTTCTTCAACTATGAGTAATGATAAATTTTAATGTAGATTTATTTATAATATATTAAGAAAGATATAAATATGCTTTTAGTCTCTATAAAATGAGTATGTTTTGATATTGATTCATATAAAAAATTTCTTTGCTTTTATCTCTTCAAAGTCTAAAATCATTGTTTTTTATCTTATAAAATGAACGAATTTTGGTTTTAGTCCTTAGTAAAAAATTTCTTTCATTTTTATCTCTCTAAAATCTAAAAATATTTCTTGTGTTTAATTTTCATTTTAATTTTAATTTTGTCCTTAACGAAAACCTACGATTTCATCTCACATGAGTCCCCTAGCTAACCTTTTCAGAAAATAGAAACATGTCATGCCATACATCCGATTTGTCTCAACATTACCGATCAGGTAAAAAAAATAATAAAATGCAATGTTTCCTAGCCAAGAGAGAAAGAAATATAAGTTTTAGAGAACAATTTTTTAAATTTGAAAACTTTCATTATTAGAATGGAAACAACACATAAAGATACAACAAAAGTACAAGAAAATGCAATAGCATTATACAAGGAAAGTCCTATAACCATGCGATATGATAGGAATAACATAATCAATGTTAATAAATTCTGCTAACAAACTCTCGCTGGTTGATAAGATCTAGAATTTTCATTGCTAATAAATTACTAGTTATTATGTTGAAGAACCTCTGCTTCAGCCTTTGCCATAGGAACATCCTTGATCTCAATTTCCTCTTCTTTTTCTCCTTCTTGCTCTCGAGCCACTTGTTTCCTGTGCAAGTCTTCAGCAACCTGCATTGTAGCTCGATTCTCAACTTCAATACGTCACCTCTCCTCTTCTTGCTGCTGCCGCTGAAACCAAGTATCGGCATCAGCCCAAACTGAAAAATTAGGAACAGAAAGAATCAATCACAAAGAATAAAATTGGATCCAGAAAGTTCAAATCATTTTGTTAAATGCTAATCCACACAGTATGTATATTAATAAATACTAAACAATCCACTATAGAAGTTAAGAAATACACAACTCATTGCATTAGCAGTACATTCTGCCTCTTCACAAATGAAAGAACTACCTTTCTGTAATCAAGGCAAAAGAGATTTTATAACAACGATAGCTTTGCCAGAATAAAAATTAAAGTTGAGAATCCACACTAAGTGTCATAATAAGGTAGTTTAGACAACATAGTTTATATCTGCCTACAGTACAACAATTTATTTCTTTCTCTTCCTCTCGTGAGAAGGCACAGCAAAATCCATTATATACTGTGGCTAAATGATCTCAAGGTTTAAGGGAGAAATAAATCATTCATGTCAATTGAAAGGGGGCCTTTAGAAGAGTTTTAATGAAACTTATTTGAATTTGTTTATAAACTCCTTAACTTATTTGAAAAAGTATATAATTAAGTCACCCTAAATTCATAGCGATGCATGAAACTGACACATCCGAACCTAATCAACAATTTCCTCCAATAACATAACTACTACAAGCGCCTTAAATAAACTCATTGACAGAAACTAAACACAAATTCAATGGCAGTCAGCAAATAAACAAAACACGATAAAAGCATGGAACACAAAGAACATTCACAAGTTAGGGTTAAATAATCAAAGAATTTGAGAAAAAGGAGTTAGAGTTTTTGACGTACTGGGCTGAGCGGTCCAGCCCTGCTCGCCACCCTTGATGCGTTCAGGGAGGGCGTAGTTGACAGTAAGTACACAACCGTACAGTTCAGCGCCATCCATGTTGTCCATGGTGGCAGCAGTATCTTCCTTATCCAGGAAGGTGACGAAGTCAAAGGACAGGGCCGTGCAAGTCACAAGGCCAATGAGGCCATTGTCTTAGGCCTCCAATTATTTAGGGTCTCAATTTTTTGTCAATTTTTTTAACAAATATTATTATTAATTTATTATTCAGTAATAAATTTTATTATGATATAATATATTATTTACTATTATTTTTATTAGTATGATTATATAATCTTAAGATATGAATGTAAATGTTATTGTAAATCATTTAAATGTAATCTTATTAGTTATTTTAAAAAGTTAAGAAAAATATTTTGCATCTATTTTGGACTCTACTCCTCACCCTAAAAAGACTATTAAAATTAGTATAGAGTTTAAATTTAATGAATGAATTTATGATTGATATATAAAAAGATATTTTGGTAAAAATGATGATAAAAAAATCACATATTTAACTAAAAATTCTTTTCGTATCAACATTTTGTATATATATTAGATTAATTTACGTCTTTAGTTAAAAGTCAATTTGAATAATTTTCAAAATATAAAATCACTTTTAATTTTTTATTTGAATTGGTAAATTGAAAACTTTGAATGAGGATGGACTGAAAAAATAGTATATTAATCTTAATTTTTTAAATAAAGACATTGTAAAAAGTGCATACAAAAGAAATTCATACTCCACTACAAGTATTACATTATATCAAAAGATTATGTTCTTTTTTATATACATGTATTACTTTTAAAATATTATTGACAATATTTATAACTATTGTTATTGTTGAAAAATAGTTTTTAAAGTTAAAATTACTCAAATCTTATCTACGATTACCTATGTCAAGGAATATATTAAATGAATTTATTATTTTATTTATTAAGAGTGAAATGTTAGAAATACTTAAATATAAAACTTTGATAAATAATTTTCTAGTCAACAAAAAAATAAAATTAACAAATATTAAATTGAGATTTGAATGTAAATTTCGTCTTAGGCCTCATAATTTCTAGACACGGCCTGCCAAAAGAACGGTGTTTCTGTGTAGCCTGATCCAAGGGCGTCTTCATGTCCTTGATGTCACCGAATGGAATGAACGCTGCATGGAGTATCGACTCATTCACCTCCTCCGTCAACCCACCCATGTACAGCGTGTGCTTCTGCACTGCTTGCATCACCGCCATTGTTTGGGTTGTGAGGACTCTGGCTCTGTCTGGGAGAAAGCGTACTAGCGCCACACACTCACACTCAAGACCTGTATTTATGTATTTCAGCTGGTCATGTCTGGGCTGGTATATAAATAAAAGGTTAAACTATTGTTTTGTGTTATGAAATAATGCTCTTTAAATGTACATATGAAACAAGTGAATATTTTATTTTCACCAACAACTCTAAATATTTAATTATTAATTATTCAATATTTTATTTCCATTTTTAAAAAATATGTATTTAATGATTGATTGACTATTAAGGAGTGAAATTTCTTTTTATTTCATTTTTAAATTCTGTATTTATTGTTTGGTTGACTATTGAGGAGTAAAATTTCTTTAAATATTCTCTATTTGTTCTATATTTGATGTTTTATTTAATTTTTAAAATATCCTATATTTATTCTTTATTTTTTAAAAATTTGTATTTATTTTATAAAAAATCTGTATCTTTATATATCTAAAAGAAGAGTTGTTGGAACTATTTTTCCCACCCAAAATAGGGGGTATAAAAGGAATTTAAACTTTTGCATTTAATAGGGTTATATTTTCCTTTTATATTTTAATAAGAAACTAAAATAATTATTTTCTGTAGGTGGGTTTTGAGAATTAGTGAGTTTTTAATAGTTATTATTTACTATGTATATTTCATATTTAAATTTTGAATTTAAATATTTCTTCAGGCTATCACATTTATTTTTCCATGCAATTTTTCTTGCCTAAATTAAGGGCATTTAGTAAATTTATTTAGGCTTAATTACACTTTTATTTCCAAAGTTTCACAATTTCACGAATTTTTCTTCCAAATAATTTTTTGCAAATTTTGTCCCCCCCTAATTTATAAAATATTACAAATTTTGCCCCCAAATAGAAAGATCGTTACAATTTAGTAGTGATTTTTTCTTTAAATAGTGACAATTAAGACAATTTTGTAGTAACTTTTCCTTTAAACTACTACAATTTTCTACATAGGGATAAAATTTGCGATATTTTATAAATTAAGACGCAATTGCGAAAAAAAATATGGGTTTAAAATTCATGAGATTTTCAAATTTTAAGGACAAAATGTGCAATTATGCCATTTATTTATAAATAAAACTTATGTTAGTGAAATTTTAATTATTTACTAGATAATTAATTATTACGTATTAGTCATTATGTAAATTGAAATGCTTTCAATTTCGCAATTAATAGGGTCATGCCTTTTTAATTCTACAATTAATATTTTCTTTCAAATTTTGAATTTTGAATTAGGATTAATCAAATACCCAACCATTTTACTCTTTTTTAACATAATTGAATATATGAATAGATATTACATTTCTAGCTTTTATGCTTCATTAATTATAATAAAGATATATAATTATTTATGTCATTAACTTCAACTTTTAAGGACTATAAAAAAATTCAACTTTTAAGTATGTATCTTTCAAAATAATTTAAAATAGTACTCTCCACACAAAATTTATCCGTGCATCGCATAGGTTCAAGGTCTAATATTACGATATATTAAGATATTAAGACAAGATTAAGATAATATTCATCTATATATTAATAATTTCGACATTGGTGAAATGGAAGGGAATATCTGCACATGTGGTGAAAGACAAATTGAAACACCATCCAGTTACTATTGACGTAAACCCTCATATATTAATTAGATTATAAATATAATGTGTAATAAAATATATAAATATAATTAATCTATTAACCCACTTTTACATTATAAATATAATGTATTTAAAACTTTTAATTAATTTATTTTTAATAAATAATTAATCTCAAAACAAATAAATATACACTAATTTAATCCTTAAAAATAGTTAATAACATAAATTAATCTTTAAAATACTAACTAAAATGCATAGGTTAAAAAGTTCTATATTTATAATTTAAAATATTAAAAAGATATCCGTTGACATTTTAAAAAATTAAATTGGATTTAATAAACTTTTTGGAAATAAAATAATATTTATTCTTTTCTTTTTGATATATTAATTAGATTTTCATATATACTACCACTAAGCTGCGTGGGTATTACGTTCCACGCATAAACTGTTTGCTTCTTATACGGTCATACCCATGGAACAATGTTGCGACACTCACTCATGGCTTAGTGATACATTGTAATCTAATTATTAACTGTAAAAGACAAAAATAACCCTAATAATTGCAGTAGTACATAATGTTATTTTTATCCGTGTTTAGATAGGAGAAAGGCTCTAGGGCAACAAAAGAAAACCCTAGAGACTAGCTACTTTTAATATATTAAGATATATAAGATGTCCATACATTTATCGATTTCTGAGTCTCTCTCTTTACACTTTTTATTTTTTTTAACATTATATAATACTTGCTGATAATGTAATTATTAAAATATTGTTATATATCAATGTAATGTTAAAAAATAAAAATAATTTTGTAAATTATTTACTTATAATATAATTTGCAATACTTTTATTATAATATAATCAGGATATTTTATTAAATTAATAATCAAATCAAGATTTTGTTATAATGATTTATTATACACTAATGTACTGATCACATCTATTGATAGGATAATTGTTTTTCTCGTACTTTCAGATTCAACAATAGTACATCAACCACTGAAGTAGAGTATATTGCTGCAGCAGCGGAAGCTTGCAAAAGATGATATGGATGAAGAACTTTCTAAGTGAATTAGGACATAATCAAGATGATTATGTGGTGAATTGTGATAACCAAAGTACCATCCATTTAGCCAAGAATTCCAGTTCCATTCACGCTCAAAACACATTGACATCTAGCATCATTGGATATGAGAAACAATGGATGAGAAGAGATTAAAGATAGAGAATATCCATACCAATTTTAATTGGTCTAATGGGATCACTAAGATGATGCCAACCAAGAAGGTTGAAGATTGCTGCAAAGGTATTGGTGTAGTAGTGCATTCCAATTAAGTAAGGAAGGGCGAGATTTGTTGGAATTTCTCTTATTAATTGATGAAGCACTTTAGTGGGAATTAATGGTTGAGTACACCAAGAGGTCTAACTCTTAAAGACCATCACTAATATTGAAGGAATTAAATGCATAGTGGAATTATCCACTTTCTCATGAAGGGTCACATTTCTTCATGAATGAAGAGTCCTTCGTCCCCTATAAATAGCAAGGCTTGTGAAGTGGTGAAGCATCCCATTTCTATCCCATCTATTCAGAAATCCTCTTTGAGAGAAAGAGAGAGTGATAGAATGAGAGAGTTCTTGCATTCCTTTTTGAGAGAAAGAGAGTTCTATTTTCACCATACTTGGTAAGAATTGAAAGATAGCCATCCGAGAAGGGTGAGATTCTTTGAGTGATCCTCTTGACAAATAGAGACTAGTTGTAATCCTACTTTTATAGTGGAGATCTTTTACTGGAATAGATCCTATGGTTTTTCCTTACTCACAATGACAAGGTTTTCAGCTATTCTTCTACTCTCTACACTTATTTTTGCCTCTACATAGTGCCTATTTTGCATTCACAGAGGAGGGAATTTGATATGTTAATTTCCAACAGCTTATCGACATTAAGTTGCTTTTTCTTGCCACTTCCAGTCACAGCAAAAACCATGTAAACACCAAAAAAAAGAGAGTGAATAAACACAAATATAAAAGCAACAAAGGGTTTTTCAATCCAAGTTGAAGTCACGACAAAGGGTCTTCTTTTTACCAGCATTGGCTTCTTTCTCTGCCTTTATCTTCTCATTTGCAATGGCAGTTACCGAAGATGCAATAACTTTGACATCTACCCCTTTTAGAGAAGTCATTGATAGTCTCATTACTGCCTTCAGCAAGCCGATATAACGATAACTTTTCTGCATTCATCAAAACGAAAATTAGGATGTCCTTTTGATATATTAAGAATGGAGGAAAGCAGGAGAATTTAGCTGACCTCAAAAGGACGAAGCTTGTGTGAGATGAGCTCTGCATGCTCCAAGAAAGCATTTTTAGATTTTGGTATAAAAGTGTCAAGGTTCTTTTCCATCTTTTCCCCCACCAAACAATTCCTTAGTGGACTTATAATCTGCTTCTTCAACTAATCTGTGATAGAGAATAGAGAGTAAATTAAATAAGACGGTAGACTGTTTTATCCAAGTTAGCAATCTGCTTCTTTTAAATGGTGTAGTCATTCAGAGACTATAACAATCATAACATAGTAAAAGAAAAGACAATTTTATCAATGACATTACTTAAACATCAAAATTAATACCAGTGAATAGAGAACAAATATGCCATCCCACCGCTCAAAACACTTCGCAAACCATAAATATAGAGTAGGATTCTTAGCAAAGTTCTATTGTAGAACGGTCCAATAACGGGTGGCCCAATAGGTCCAACAATAATCACTAAGATAGGTTGTAATACCATTTAAGAATTTGGGTTTTGGCCTAGCTCAACCCCATAAGTTAGCTCATGAGGTGAGGTTTGCCCCCCACTTATATGCACTGTTTTCGCCATATCACTAGTTGATGTAGGATTTCAAACAAATAGAAAAGGAAAAGGGCCAGAGTAGGAGTTAATGTAAAATCCTGTATAAACTTCTACCTTTTCTGATTCTCTTTGCTACGAGCATTTGTGAGTGGTGATGTCCACACAAAGTATCCACCTGGTTTTAGAAGTCTATCAGCTTCAATCAGGATAATGCCATCTATATCATGTAATATGAATGTTAATAAATCACACAGTGCTAAAATATTAATAAACATTCTACATAAATCAAAGTTATGGTTCTGAAGTGAGATCAAAATTTTCAGAGTTTATGTTCTAACATAAAGGGGAGGGGGTAAATAAATAGCATAAAGCCAGGTTAAAGGATTAGATTCAATGACTTCACACAGAAATCAGAAGGAAGAATTTCAAAAGTTAACCCCAGTTATTTGTTGGATACTTCACCAAGTATGGCCAATAAACATTAAAGTGTCTACTTATTTTAATAGATGTAATATTGAGAAACTTCATGTAACAAAGAACTAAATAGGGATATTTTTCCTGAAGTATATGCCATATAAATTTTCTTAATTCTGCACTGCAAAAATTTTGGTACATTAGAAACAAATACGGCATGCACTCGATGACTTGTAGGCATTCCAGATAGAAGCTTATTAGTTCAAGTGATATATATGGTTCAAAACACTACTTTTCTCATCAGAATGGGAAAGAGCTAGATATTTAGCTTACTTGAAAGTTGAAAGGGCCAGAAACAAAATAGAAGCCAGTCAAATGACATTATTTTTCCTTGGTCACAAAATAGTGTTGAATGTCTAAGTTCAATAGGGAAAAATTACAACACACATGTAGCCAGATCACAAAACTCAGGTGTCTGCAATAATGGATAGTTACAATCACACCAAATTTCAACTTTTTTATATGAAAAGTCAATGTACTAAATTTGAAAATACCAGACTCACATCCATGGCATATATTAAACCAAAGACATACATTGAAGAACCAAGGAGTGGATTCTATTCTTATTTGATGACAACTAACTTCTTCCAATGACACATATAATGTATGATGTGTCATCTAAATAATCCAGAAAATAAATGTTTTTGTCAAATAAGTACAAAATATGATAGACGCATGTTGATCCAACACAAAGTAGCGTAGATTGAAAGTTGAAAGATACCGTTCTGGTCCCAATCAATGCCACATCTTGCATAATGTAACATATCAAGGGATAGAGATGGATATGGAAACTGCTTTGAAGTGAAAGAAGCAATCATAGCAGGAAGACCCCTCTCGAGAGTTAGCTGAACTTGACTGCCAGAAGGCTCATAGTTTGCAATACACATAGTTAAAAACTGACTGTCAAAGAGATGTGCTCCAAAGCTACCACAGCCACAACCTATGTCTCATATAGTTCGAACCTGCAAAATTTAGGATGCCAACATTCTAAATCAAACAAGATTTCAGGCAAGGAATATCAGAGTCAGCCTTCATGAACTCAGTTCAGATTCAATGCCACTGAAACCCACAAAAAAATTTAACACAAGTCCCTCCAAGGCACTTTATAGCTAACAGTTTTAGATGGTATAAGTTTAGAACAGTTATGACAAATACAAGTAACATAGTTACCATTGTATGCCCACAGTGAATATTTTTTAGAATATTCATTTGATAATTTGATCAAGATAGTTAATATTTATATATTTTCAAATACCAGAATGTGGATATTTAGATATTTTCAATACTAGAATGTAGATACCAATTTCTTAATAGTAAAACAGATGGCATTAAGTATGCTGAATTTGACAGTGAGCTTGTACCAAATTAGTGAAATATGAGTTCAATGAATAAGGGCCATCATGAAAAATCAAGCAACAAACACTTGATGTGCCCATTTCAAGAGAGAGCACAAATGTATTTACCCCTGCTTGTATGAAGATTCATTTCTAAGTCCAATCATTTTGGAAATTTGATGAGTCTTCAACACCATCAAACATATGAAAGGCTGACCGGAATGAAATCTGCTCTTCATCCAGCATCATCATCCTGTAATTAAATTACATATGAAAGCTTTAGGCATCAAAAATAGCTGAAAGCGTAACAGCAAGTAGGAGAAACATTCATATGCCACTTACCTCTTTGTCAAGGACCTAGAAGAAAGAACCTCCTGTGCTGTGATTTTCACATTAGCAACCCAGATATCATCTTTTCCACTGGTGCCAGAGCTAAACAATTCTGCCTTAGCCTCAGATAAACTGCTTGGCATTTCTAATGAATAACTAAGACCACTCAAGAAAGTTGTCCAGAACGCTAACAAATTATATGAAGAATGTTGGGTTGTATAATGTCAAAGGGTTAAATTTTGTCTTTTACAATATATCTTTCGGTGTATAACTACAAACGTTTGACTTTTCCAAATATTTAACACAAACTATTTAGCAATCTTTTCTGTTTTCTAAATAGTATTTATACATAGTTTGTAAAAATTATTTCGCATCTTCAAAAACCTTAGAAAATACAATTTAATCTCATTTTTGTGGCTTCTCTTTAATCTTTCAGTTATGCCTCCACCCCACCATTTTGAAAAGTTTGCATCCAGCACATTGTGCAAGTTCCTAACCAAATATTAACCTTCATATTTCCTTAACCAAATAAACAAATTATTAAACGGAACCAAATAAACGAATTGACACATGCACATACATACACATACATATGCATTTTAGGACCGGAGTGCGAATACAAAACCAGAACATCTTCAAAATGTTTTTTAAATTACTTGGTTGTTCTAAAGATATCATTTAAATAAAAATCATTTATGGTGAATATATTTATCTAATCTTTTCTTCGGTTCTCTTTTTTCAATACGACATCCAGATAAGATAAAAATATTTTATATTCTATCCTTTCCATTCCTCCCCTTTTTTTGTTTTCTTTTTCATTCCTTGTCCCTTACTTCCCCCCAAAGAATGGGTTAAGTTAATTGAAATTTCTTCCTCTTCTTTAAGGTGATGCATACCATAAAAATATTATGCTCTGCAGCAAATATTATATTAGAATAATTAACATCACTTTTGAGTGTGTGAGACGTAATATAGTGGGAACCTGATGATTGGACTATCCTATACTTAAAATAAAACTACTTCCTGGACGGTAATAAACAAGGAATGATCAATTATTGCATATGACAAAAATCTGTGAATCAAATACTTGTTGAGGAATAAAATAAATACAAGAGACTTGAACAATGGTATGCTGATTATTGAATGCTACATTGTACTTGATGCTACTTTGTTCTGGCTTTGGCAACATTGTGGTGTTCTGCATATGACCTTGGAGTGGGAGTAACATAGCAAAGAATACCCCTAGCAGAGTTGTTGCTGCAGAAATCCAAATTGATGGACTCAGGTAGCATGGCAATTAACATCAGTAGCAGATATGGTGCACCAAGACAAATTTAATGTCTAGATTTTCATGTGAGAACTTTTCTGTGTCAGAATTGCATCACAAAGCTTCACGGCATCTAGATTATCTTTGACATTATGCACCCTAACAATATTAGCTCCTCCCAGAACACCAGCTGTGACAGAAGCAATGGTAGCAGGATCCCTCTCAGCCATGGCGGGACAAGAACACATTTCACCTAAAAATCTCTTTCTTGAGGGTCCAATGGGAGCATAAGAGATGGCCAAACTTCTTTTTGGCAATTTCTTCTCTTATATCAGGTAGTCCCATGAGGATGTCTAAATTGTGTTCAATCAGGGTCAATCATAATCCTCCATGCCGGGGATTCCTGATATCTCTGTCTCTCTAACCTGTGAGTATAATTCTGATGATATCTCTTTACAAACATGATCATATTTCAGGTTTTCACTATTCTGCATTGTACACGGGTCCCCCCTCATGTACATTGCTACACAAGGAACATTGGTGACAAAACTAAACAATTATGAAGAAGAGAATATGAATAACACTTTCCAACATGCTTTTTAGTATTGGATGAATTTCATGTAGGTTCCACTGAAAAAGAAATAGACCTATGTTTTTTAATGTGACACATGAAACTTACCTAATAACATGTTTTGGAAGAATGTGTGAAAGAATGTTGGGTTCCTCCAATTTAGTAGTTACCATGCGTAGTAGATTACTATGTTTTTGGAATTCATTTATGACTTTGGAGGAAATTTATATTCATCTTTTAAAGAATGAGAAACCAATTTTCAAAGGTTAAGGAAATGTGAAGGGTAATATTTGGTTAAGAACTTGCACAATGTGCTGGATGCAAACTTTTTCAAAATGGTGAGGCGGAGGCATAAATGAAAGATTAAAGAGAAACCACAAAAATAAGATTAAATTGTATTTTCTTAACTTTATAAAGATGCCAAATATTTTTTACAAACTATTTGTACATATTATTTAGAAAACAGAAAAGACTGTTAAATAGTTTTAGTATTTTTTTTTTTTGGTTACCATATTATAGATGCGAAGTATCTACTAACTTTGTTGATAACTAATCTTCACCGGGACTGACTTGCTACCTTTAATAAGGTCCTTTCTTTCAATGAAATTTTTTTCATCCACAAAGCGCGAACCCGAGATCTTGTTTAAAGAATCCGAGTTCAGTTCCCTTTAAGCCAATGACATGTTAGTGTTAAATAGTTTTAGTATGTTCGGGCATTTGGAAAAGTCAAACATTTGTAGTAATACACTTACGAGAGTTTTTAAAACTTAGTTTCAGAAAGATATACTGTAAAAGACAAAATTCAACACTTGTTAGACAACGTAATAAAACAAAAAAAGATAAAGAAGATAATATAGAGGGATTGATACTACTTTACTTCACAACAAGAGTCTATATCTAGTCCTTAACATTCTTGACTAAACCCCACGTGTTCTTTCACAATCATTTCCAAGCTCAAGTTGATCTAGGCATTATTTTTAAACAAGACTCTTTAAGTTCTACACAACCAAGTGTTTGAAAAAAAATTAATTATTAAAATCTTAAGCTATCTCACAAGTACTTGCAATGAGGGTATATTAAATTAAATACAAAATAACTTAAGAAATTTTCTCAACAAACTGTACTAGCTATACAAAATGAATCAAAGAATGAAAGAATTGAATAAAGTAAGTGTTATAGCTTTGAATATTGCTTTTATGTAATTAGCAACATTTAAGTCTTCAATTTTCTTTTTTGTAGCACTTGAAATTGAAAGATGTTGGAGACTATCTTTAATCGAGTAATGTTCACTTTTTGCATCTATACTTGTGAAATGCTAAGATAATCTTCTCAATTTATGGGTGTATTAGCAGTATCAGCTACATTTTAGAGGATTTCCCTTATAAAGTAATCAAATAATACAACTGCAAGAAGTTGTTCTTATTACATTGTTTTTTCTTTTTGTATGTTAGGCACAGAGCTTGAAATTACTTTGTAGCAAGTAGTTGATTTTGTGCCTAAACACTTCAGAATCGTGCTGAGGATGATGCCTGATCCCACAATTAGATGCCATTCAAATGCCAGTATGCCACTAGTCAAGCACACATGATGCAACTCAGACAGTTCTTCAACATACTTGCAGCTTTGAAAAATGCATTTCCTTGTTAATTTCTTATATTTTTAAGTGTCTATTATTCCGATATACTAATTTCCAGCAGACTCAGCAAATACATCAACCTTTCCATATCATTCATCTAACCATATTTATATTATTAATCAAAACCTAGGATACCAGGCATCTTGAAACCTAACGATAAGAACTGTTTATTCAAGCTATTCAAAGGGCTCTGTAACATAAAATCCTTGTATTTCCGTAATCAAAGCAAATGAAGAACATTGAATAAATGATGAATTTGAAAAGTATCTAACAGAAGAATCAAATTACATATTCTCCTAAGCAGTTCTCCTCTGAAAAATACTAACAACACACTTTTTTAACACATTCTTTAATATAATCTTAATATTAGTCCATTCTTTAAATTCAATACTTAGCTTTAAAACATGACCTATTTAGAAAGCAACTAAATTTGATCTTTTAAAAAATAAAATAAGGATAAATAGTGAGTTAAAAGGGTTGGAGAATAATTAGGATGCTTTATAGGAGGAAGTTCTAAAAAGGATTTAGCTTTACTTTATTATGTGTATATTTGGGTGAATATTTGCAAAATTGATTTAGAATGAATTTGATTTTACAAAATTGATTTTGAAGTGAATAAGTGACATAATTTATGTTTGAATGTTTTTATCTTAAAGAAGTTAGAAGTAAAACTCAGTATCAAACTTGGCAAACTGGTTTGGCAAATTTGACATGACAGGAATAGATTATGGATTCAATTGTTATCCAACAAATATTTGAAGCATAATTCTATTTTCATAAGGGCAGGTCAGAAGTATACTTCTATTGTTTAATTTGGAGAAACATTATGAAGGGTATGCAACTCATGAAAGATGGATTTGATGTTCATCTTGGTTCAGATAATTCCTTTATGTAGTTTCAGGACTGGCCGGGCATTGAGGAAACTAGTAGAATTTATAAAAATCACCTAGAAGCATTCTTACTTTTTATAATAAGAAGAAAAACTCTGGTGTTTAGTAAGTTACGTGACAATTTATATTGTGTTTGGTTCCACTTTCTCAAATGTTGAATTCACGTCAAGCTCAAAGCTGCAAATAATAGCTTCTACATTTTTTCCATTATTTGAGTGAAAAGTCGCTCTCATGTACGTTAATAACACTGATCTAAACATGTTATTAGCCTACTCATTTCTCAATTGGTCACACATATATAAATCTGAAATTCAAAGTAGTGTAATTTTTTCTAATCGTGATTTCATTTCACTGCCAAATCCCCTAGTTGTTCTGTTTCAGAATCTGTAGTATCATGTCACGCCATACACAAGAGTTATCTCACATTACATACAAGGTAAAGAAAAAACAAATAAAACACAACCCAAGTTTGCCCTTTTTGATAAGTCATTGGCTATTGTGTTGAAGAACATATGCTTCAACCTTTGCCATAGGATCATCCTTGATCATAATTTCCTTTTCTTTTTCTCCCTCTTGCTCATGGGCCACTTGTTTTTTATGCGAGTCTTCCACAACCTGCATCGTCAGTCGATTCTCTATTTCAATATTGAAACACATACAATCAATCGCAAGGGACAAAACAACACGTGAAATTAGAACATTCACGAGTTAGGGTTAAAAAACAAAGAAACTGAAAAAAGGACTTCAGGTTTTTGGCGTACTTGGCTGAGCAGCCCAGCCCTGCTCCCCACCTTTCATGCGTTTAGGGAGGGCGTAATTAACAGTGTAGACACGGTCATAAACTCGCGTCATCCATGTTGTCTATGATGGTGGCAGTGTCTTCTGTCGAGAAAGGTGATGAAGCCAGAGGAACATGCTTCATCACCTTCCTCGAGACGAAAGATGCTGCCGCCTCTATGAAAAACATGGATGACCCCGAGCTTTATGACCACGTCCTCACGGTTAATTATGCCCCCTGAACACCCAACTTTAAACTGTGTCTGCATGGCGTAGCCCAATTCTTAACACATACATTATGCTATATATCAAGCATACGCGTAATACATTATTAAAAAGTTTTATGATATAATTGATTAATATTTTACTTAATTTTTTATTAAATATTAATTAAGTAATTAATATTTTAATTTTAATTTCTCTGTAAAATTTTAGAATTTTATTATTTTAAAATTTTTAAGTTATTAAGATAACCTATTATTGACCTCAAAAAAAAAGATAAATATTATTTCAATAACTTCAAAATTTTATACTAAGAGTTTTACAAAATCTTTTTACTTGATTTTTTTTACTAAAATTCTAAAACATATTAATATCTAAGAAGCTAAATTATATTTTTTGTCCTTTATCTTTTTAGTAAAATTTGTTTTGTTTGTTTATCTTTTAAAAGATTTATTTTGGTTCTTTATCTTTTAAATTTGTGTCAAAGTTGCTCTTCCGTCAGGTTAGAACAAACACCGTTAGTGTTTTATGTTTAAAATAATTAATTTTGATATAATGGCGGTTTTTAATCGCCACTATTTGCAGACCCCTTCGGAACCCTAAACTTCTACAAATTCAATTTCTCACAAATGGAGCATGTTTTTTGAAAATTGATTGAGGGTTTCTCTGTATCCATCAAAAACGATCAAAAGCCCTCAAAATTTGTAGCAAATTGCTTCTTGTATCAAAAAAATTTCACGGGGTATTAGTTGCTAATCTACGCGTTTTTAAAATTTAATGAAATAGAATTATTATAGTGATGGTTAAAAACCGCCACTATGTTAAAATTAATTATTTTAAAACACATTGAAACCTTAAGTTCTTCTTTGTCCTATGCTATAGCTCAAACCTAGAATGCAAAAATAAAAACCTACCACTAAAAGAACCGCGCGATAATGCAAAAATAAAAAGGTCAATAACTTTTTTATTTTTTTTACATATTTATTTTGACTCATTTCATTTAGGGGTGTTGAAGAATCTAAAGTTGTTTGTGTACAGCCTTCCTCCAAAGTACAACACTAATTGCCTTGCGAATGAGAGATGTAGCAACCATTTATTTGCTGAAATGACCATTTACAGGGCACCGTTAACAAGCAAGGTTTGCACATTTGACTCATACAAAGTTAATATTTTCCTCGTCCTCATTTATGTGTCTTACAACAGCACCGTCAACAGCTTCCTAGCGTAGGGCGCATGATAAATCCAAAGTTGATGACTTTGTGTGCATGATTTCAAAAGAAAAGGATTCATAAAAAGAAGAAAATTTATAGAAACTGATAAAAATAGTTTAACTTTTAATTATTTGTAAATAAATAGACTTTTGAAGAATTTTTTTTCACAATTTTGTAGGAAAATAAAGCAAAATACTTGCATCAGGAAGTGTAGCATGCAAAATGCTGGAATGAGTAAAAGAGAAAGAAACACACAAGAAGGGGGTTGAATTGTGTATTTGTGAATTTTTCAAAACTTTTCGCATGCGTTTTATTAGAGATATAAGGTCGTCCAAAATAAAATACTTGAGGATAAAGAAAGATAAAGCACACAGAGATTTTATACTGGTTCACTCAATCTGAGCTACATGTAGTTCTTTCTTTCCAAAATAATCTCCACTAACTAATACTAGGTTACAACAAGTATTCTCAAAAGTCTCTTCAGGCCTTACTAGACCACAAAACCCAAGTATTCTTTAGTCACAAAGCCTTTCTAGGCTTTCACAATGCAAAGGTTATTCTTACACAGAATTAACTCACAAAGTGAAGATATGAAAGTTTAAGCACAAAGTACAATAACTTTACAATGCAAAGAATATGAAAGATTAAGAATGTGATAGAGGTCGTCCAAAAAAGTTTTGAAGCTTATATAAGTTTGTAAGTTATGAGCACTTGTTCATCAACTTCGTTCTGTCTTCAAGTCTCCCTTATATAACCTCTTAGAAAATAACCGTCTAAAGAGAGGGCTTTAGCTTCATGTTCCCATTCTAGAGAATCATGCATGTGAAAAACTCCAAACAAGGTCTAGATACGTGTCTCGAGATCCTTGGAGAGAGAAACTATAGTAGAGTTGTCTTGTACGTAGTGAACTTGTACCAAAAAGGTAGGTGTTCTTCTGATGCACAAAGCTACTTTTCTGAACATGCCTTTTTTTATTCTTATCTTTTGGTACATCTTAATAAGTTGACTAACCTTTTTCACGTGCTGTATTTATAAAACATAAGATCCTACTTTTCATTAAATGCTAAGATATTTAAATGTTAATATACAACACTTATTTTGCCATTAGACAGCACTTTAAAAGCGCTATCTATTTAGACGTTATATATTTAAAGATAGCGTTTTTCAAAAAACGCTACATATTGACAGGAATATAGATAGCGCTTTTTGAGAAAGCGCTGTATATTAGGTATCAAATAGCGAGCGCTTATTTAAATAAGCATTGTATATTTTATCAAATATAGATAGCGCTCTCTCAAACAAGCATTGTCTATGTGATACTAAATATACAGCACTTTCTTGAATAAGTGCTCTCTATGTGTTTTGCTTTGTTTTTACACTGGTTTGATTCATTCTCATTTTTTCCAAACCTATACAAACAGAAATAGTCCAAGAGTTAAGCTATATAGAATGAATCCATCAAAAAGCATTAAATGATCTTGCCAAATGTGATTCTACGACAATACAAAAGGTATAATCTACTACCAAATAGTCCAAACATTGCAAGCAATCTAAACATTAGTTACTTGAACGGTTGAACTGTTTACAATTTAGTTAACATTAGCAATCTAAACATTAGCTATTGCTGCATATTCCTGCAATGCAACAAGACAAAAAATGATGCTTCAGAGCTATTGCTACACACTCCTGCAATGCAAGACAAAAAGTAACTGGTAAGTTTAATACTCAAATGCACAAAAATAATACTTTAAATTGATTTTGTTGTCATAGAAATAGAAACAGTACAACAAGCTTATAATGATACTAAACACATGCTCTCTTGTGTTCCATTTACATCCGAATCCTTCCAAACTTTTTCCTATATGGTCTTTAATGTTAGGGCATCCATTGTCAACTTATTAAACATGATTTAAACATAAAAACAGTGTCAATTATGCAAGGACAGAGGGACTGTACTGCAACCCAAAATAACTATTCATATGCTAAGTTCAAGTGGCATAACTCACTCAAATGGTCTCCAAAGCTTACCAAATTTTGCATGGATCATAAACAAACCATAATACATCAATTAAAAAAATTTTGACTCAATAAAAACATGATTTTACTGTCCTAAATGACTACTGTTTTGGTCTGCAGAATTATGTAGAAAAATATACTCTATTCTTATCAAATTCACATAGTTATACATGGTTTGATAAGGATTGTTCCTACCATTTGAACTTGTCAAAAATCATTATCTATATATAATATATTAAATTTAAAGAGCAAGTTATGGCACTGCTGCAACAACAATTTTGTTTTTACCATGTCAGCATTTCTGACCATTTCAAGAGTCTCACATTTCAAAGACTCTCCATCTCACTACAAAAAAATTGGTTTTTACTGGCGGTTTATTTTTGGCAGTCAAAATAAACCAACAAAAATGTTGTAATTTTTGGCGCATATGCTAACTGCCACAATTGGATACACTTTTGGCGATTCACTTTTTTTTTTCCAGGCAGTTTTAAACTGCTATAGTGTTTTAAAATATTTATATTCATTTTCCTTTTTAATGCTTCGTGCTCAGGTTGTTGTCGAAGTCATCTTTAAGCATTATGTGGCATGTAGGGGCAACGCTAGAGTTAACAATATATTCAAAAATTAAAACTAAAAGAAATAAACTATTTACTCAAAACCTAGCCTCACACTCACATCAACCGATCACTCACTACTCCGATAATGGCGGCTGCACGTTGTGCTCTTCGGTAATCTCTACTGCCTCCAAAACCCTAGCCAAACCTGCCATGAGAGGCTTATCCACTAGCAACCTCGCTCTGCAATCTCTATCTTCCAAACTTGACTTCAAATCTCTAAGGCTTCACCAATGCATCGCCGCAGGCAGCTCCGCCCTTGGTGCTCGTAAGGTTCTCTAAAACCCTACATGTTCCCTTTCACCAATCTTTTTAAATTAGTGTTTCATGTTTATAATTGTTCTTCCAATTTTGATTTCTGTTTTATTGCATTTCAGAGATAATTTCTGAGATTAATCGTTTCTCTCCTATAGAACTTCCTGTTGCACCTTCAATGTTCATGGTGAAGCACTTTTAATTTTCTCTACTTCATTTAATTTGTTTTTTGTTTTCTCATAATCTTTTGGATTGCTTCTCAGAGAGAGCATCTAATTATAGCCATAGGAAGTATTGGTTCATTGCAAGGTAACGATTACACTTTCAATTTTTTTGTTATTGTAGAATTTGATTTTGTATGTGAAGTTAGTGTATGTGGTTGATGTTTCAGTTTTTTATATTTAATTGTGTTTTTATCTTGTTTTCCAAGATTCTCAGGAGTCCAAGGGAGTACATGCAACCATTCTGCGATGCAGTCATAGATGTCGCTTATGCTATTGATCCCAAGTATCTGAAAGAAGGGGAACAAGTACTTTTGGAATTTGAAGGCCTTTTTGTTTCTCCCCAAATCACGCCCAGGGAACTTCTATCTAAATTAATAGGTTCTATGGTCTGTGTTGAGGACATTGCCACCAAATGTAAAGCTACCCTTTCTTTTCTTTTTTTGCCCCTTTTTATTTGTTGTCTTTGGTTTAAATGATTGAGTCCTGCTAGTTTCTCATGAAATTAAGCAATAAAATGATTATGAATTTTGATTCCTAAGATGACTCTGAACATTATAAATAAGATCAAACTCACTATCTCTGTTTATGTTTTCTATTTTTGTGTGGAATCATTTATCCAATTGTTCCTTAATAGGTTTTACAGGGTTTAATTAGCGACTTTGGAAATGATATTTTATTTTTGGTTATTTTGAGGTATTGTGGGTTATTTTTTCAAGGATTTAAAGCTTTACCTTTTGTCATGGCCATTGGTTAGTATAACCTAAGATTTTTTCTTTCAATTTGTTCTTTTTTATGTTAAAAAGTGTACTACATAATTTTGTTTGAGGTACAATGCTTTTATTTTGATGACAAGTTAATATCGCATATGCCAAGTTGCTCTTACTATGTCTTGAGTGGCATATTATACATAATGCTACATGATAATGGCAATGTGAAGATCTTTTACTGGTAAATATGTAATCTCTTTCTTTTATAATCATTAGTTTGATTTTATCTTTAAGTTGTTTTTTTTCCTCATTAATTCATTCCTTTTGTTTCATTTGGAATAAATTTAAGAACATAATTCTAAAATTGAGAACAAATACTTTGGTTCAAGCGTGCAAGGATCTTACCTATTATTTTCATTTATAGGTTCTCTTGTAAGACCAAAGGTTGTGTTGCATGATTGGTTTGATATTCAGTTTGATGTGTATCGTCTGTTAGATACAGTTTGTTGTAGTGAGCTACATAGTCTGTTATGTATCGTCTGTTAGATATAGTCTGTTGCAGTGAGCTACATAGTCTGTTGTAGTGAGTTTGTTAGATACAGTCTGTTGCAGTGAGCTGCATAGTCTGTTGTAGTGAGTTTGTTAGATATAGTCAATTGCAATGAGCTGCATAGTCTGTTGTAGTGAGTCTGTATACGTATAGGGTGGCTCGCTTGTGTCACTATATATACATCAGTTAGAATAAAATGCAACACACTTTTTACTTCTGGCAATAGCTTCTTTCTATCCTTCTTCACAACAAGTGGTATCAGAGCTCCGAGTTGCGAGATTGGGAGAAGAACATGGTGATGGCAAAGATGGAAATCGAGAAGTTCACAGGATCAGATGATTTCAGTCTTTGGCGAGTAAAGATGAACGCATTGTTGGTTCATCAAGGCTTGGACGCTGTGTTGTCGGTTGAAGAGATCTTGAAGGTTGATGAGAAAAGGCATGCTGATGTGTTGAGGAAAGCCCACAGCACGATCTTGCTCAGTCTTGGAGATGAAGTTCTTCCCGAGGTGGCTAAGGAGAAGTCTGCCATGAAAATTTAGGAAAGGTTGGAGGCTTTGTATCTGAAAAAGTCTTTGGTAAATAGGTTATACCTCAAGAAGTGTTTGTACACGCTACAGATGGAGGAAGAAAAACCCTTGAAGAAGCATATGGATGATTTTAATAAAATCATCTTGGATTTGAAGAGTATCGACGTCAAGATAGATGATGAAGATCAGGCGATCATCTTGCTAAGTTCTTTGCCGGAGACATTTGAGCATTTTGTCGACACAATGTTGTATGGGAAGGCGTTTCTTACGATGGCAAAAGTTAAGGCAGCGTTGAACTCTAAGGAAATCTAAAGAAATAGTGATTCAAAGAAAGAAGAAGTTGCTGAAGGGTTGCTTACACGAGGTAGGCAGGAGAAGGGAGATTTTAAGCCCAAGAAATCCCAAGATCAAAGTCTAAAGGCAAGAAAAAGAAGTGTTTCATCTGTAACAGTGAAGGGCACTTGAAGAGGGATTGTCTAGACAACAAAGATTGATCAAATGAGCGGAACAAGCACACGGGAGATGTAGCTATGGCTCAAGATGGTTATGAAAGTGCTGAAGCCTTAACAATTGTAGATCAAGGTTCCCATAAAGAATGGATCTTGGACTCAAGATGTTCGTTCCATATAAGCCCGAATAAGGACTGGTTTGAGACTTACAAGCAAATTGATGGAGGAATGGTGCTGTTAGGTAACAACAAAGCTTGTAAGGTGGTAGGAATTGGTTCTATAAGGCTGAGGATGTTTAATGGGATGGATAGGGTGCTACAAGATGTTAGATACGTTTCGGAACTCGAGGAATTTAATTTCTCTTGGAACATTGGATCAAGGTGGATATGGCTACAAGTGTGATCAAGGTAGTCTTAAGGTGTATAAAGGATCCCTGGTGATCATGAAAGGGATTAGGAATAATGGGCTATACTCTCTTGTCGGTCAAACAGTTGTTACTGGTTTTGCTAATGCAATAGTTGCGTCTGGCGTCGCAACCAGACTTTGGCACCATAGATTGGGACATGTCAGCCAGAGAAGGATGGAAGAATTGGCAAAGCAGGGGTAGCAGGGGTTGTTTGGACAAGACAAGATTGAGCCATTGGAGTTTTGTGAGCATTGTGTGATGGGCAAAGCAAGAAGGTTAAAGTTCTCAACTAGTTTGCATTTTAGTGGAGGAGTTCTTGACTATGTGCATTCAGATTTGTGGGGGCCCTCAAGAACTGAATCTCACGGTGGAGCAAGGTATTTTCTATCCATTATTGATGATTATTCTAGAAAGGTTTGGGTCTATTTTCTTAAGCACAAGAATGAAGTTTTCAAGAAGTTTAAGGAATGGAAAGTTTTGGTAGAGACTTAAACGGGGAATAAGGTAAAGAAACTTAGGACTAATAATGGCCTTGAGTTTTGTGAGGAAGAATTTAGTCAATTTTGCAAAGAAAGTGGAGTGGCTAGGCATAAAATAGTGAGAGGCACACCACAGCAAAATGGTTTGGCAAAAAGGTTTAGTAGGACCATTATTGAACGCGTAAGGTGTATGCTAAACCACGCTGGACTACTAAAGAGTTTTTGGGCAGAAGCAGTAAGCACAACTGTTTATTGCATCAATAGGTGCCCATCCACGGCCATAGAGTTCAAAACACCACAAGAGGCTTGGGGTGGCAAGAAGGCTGATTATTCAGACTTAAAGGCTTTTGGCTGTATTGCTTATGCTCACATTAAGCAAGACAAGTTAGAACCTAGGGCCTTGAAGTGCATTTTCATTGGTTATCCCGAAGGTGTTAAAGGCTACAGATTATGGTGTTTGGAGCCTGGGCACAAGAAGTGTTTCATTAGTAGGGATGTGGTGTTCAATGAACATGAAATGGCTAATTTAGTTAAGCCACAGAGGTCAGAAACTCAGGAGGAGTCAGGAAATCAAATGATTCAAATTGAGGTGGAGTCTAGGGTTACAACTGAACCTGTAGCTGCAACTCAGAAACAACAGCAAACACCAGTACATACTATCCAGCAAGGTAGTCAAACTAACGATAGGTTTGTCTAGAGTTATAGCTTGGCAAGGGACAGAGAGAGAAGGACACACAAAGCACCAGAGAGGTATGGACATGCTGACCTCATTTCATTTGCTTTAACAGTAGGATTAGAGCTTGATGACCTTGGGGAACCCAAGTCTTACGATGAAGCCATGATGAGTGGAGATAAGCATAGTTGGCTGGAAGCTATGAAGGAGGAAATGGTTTCTTTGGAGAAGAATCAAACCTGGAGTTTGGTGGACAAGCCTAAAGGACAAAAGATTGTGGGAAGCAAATGGATTTTCAAGAGGAAAGAAGGCATTCCCAGTGTTGAGAAGGCACGGTTCAAGGCTAGACTGGTGGCATGTGGATTTTCACAAAGGGAAGGTATAGATTTTACAGAAATCTACTCTTCTATGGTCAAGCATAGCTGTATAAGGGTGTTACTTGCAATGGTGGCATATTTCAACATGGAACTTGAACAAATGGATGTCAAAACGGCCTTCCTTCATGGAGAGTTGGATGAGACCATTTATATGAAGCAACCAGATGGTTTTATCAAGGAAGGAACAGAGAATCAAGTGTGTTTGTTGAAGAGATCATTGTATGGTCTTAAACAATCACCAAGGATGTGGTATAGGCGTTTTGATTAACATATGATCAAGATTGGATTCTCAAGAAGCAAATATGACTGTTGTGTGTATTTAAAGGGTCATGGAGTTGAGAAACCAATTTATCTGTTGTTATATGTTGATGATATGTTGTTGGCTAGTGAAAGTATAGAAGAAATTGCAAGGTTAAAAGAGCTATTAAATTCAGAATTTGAAATGAAGGATCTTGGACATGTTAGGAAGATACTTGGTACGGAGATTACAAGGAAGAGAGACAGTAAGGAGTTGTACCTAACTCAAGAAGTTTATCTCAGGAAGGTTTTGGACATATTTAAGATGTCAGTTGCCAAGTCAGTTGCTACCCCTCTAGCTCAGCATTTCAAGTTATCTAAGGAGCAAGAGTCGCAAACTGATGAAAAGCAAACTTATATGCAAAAAGTGCGTTACTCTAGCATAGTTGGGAGTTTCATGTATTCAATGGTATGTTGTAGACTAGATTTAGCCTATGCTATGAGTGTTATTAGTAGATTTATGGCAAATCCGGGTAAACAACATTGGGAGGTTGCAAAATGGGTGCTGAGATATCTTTGTGGAACTACTGGTTTAGTGCTGAAGTATATTGGTCAAGGTGGAGTTCCAAAGATAGAAGGTTTTGTTGATTTAGATTTTTCAGGAAGCATTGATACAAGGAAGTCCATAACTGGTTATGTTTTCAAAGTTTTGGAAACACAGTTAGTTGGAAAGCTAACTTGCAAGCAATGGTAGCTTTGTCATCCACTCAAGCTGAGTATATGGCAGCTTGTGAAGCAGTAAAGGAAGCTTTATGGTTAAGAGGGTTAGTTTCAGAATTGCTTATGGAAGAAGAATTGGAAACTATCACAATTCATTGTGACAACGAAGGCGCAATTTGTTTGACAAAGAATCAAGTACATCATGAGAGAATGAAGCACGTTGATGTGAAGTTTCATTTCATCAGAGATGTAGTGATGAGTAGGGCTGTGATCGTTGAGAAGATAGCATCTGAGGATAATACAGTTGATATGCTTACTAAAGCATTACCTTTTGAGAAGTTCAAATTCTGCTTAAAGTTGTTGAATATTACAGATATTAGATAAGAGTCTGTAATGTAGGAATATAAGACCTAGGTGGAGATTATTGCATGATTGGTCTGATATTCAGTCTGATGTGTATTGTTTGTTAGATACAATCTGTTGCAGTGAACTACATAGTCTGTTATGTATCGTCTGTTAGATACAATCTGTTGCAATATACAGACTGTATACAACCACTCCATACGTATACAGATTCACTACAACAGGTTGTTAAAAGTATTCATTTCTACACCACCACAGGAAACTTCACTATTCGTGAATATCAAGATATTACATCATAATTTTTCATTGCCAATTGCCTGGATAGATTCATTCACAAAGGCGTTCAACCACTTATGTAATATAGTAACAGATTTTCAACCAATGTAGGAAATGTGTTTGGCTTCTTTAGTGCTTTGGGGACTACCACTTTGCAATCAAAAGAAAATAAAGTATCTATGGAGAAAAATGAGGAAAGAATGCTCAAAACATTTGCCCAACTAATAGCCTTGGAAAATTTGTACTTCTTTTGTCTTATAGGTGTTAATGCATCTTGGTAAGTGCTAATTCTTGAGGAAATTCTTTTTTCACCTTTTTTTTTTCAGACCACAAATATCCCACAGAGGAAATGAAATCAGAACTTGCCACAAGGTTACTCCCTACTATTTATGCTAAGTTATGATTCAACAAGGATCAATATTGATAATAACTCTAATTAGGATTATGTTGAAATGATTCTTCCATGTGTTAGTTTGATTAACTATAGTTGGGGAAATTAGTTTTAGCTTGATATAGTTGTAATTCTACTTTTTAAAATCCTTAAAACTCTTATCACTAGCGTGAGAGAGACTTAGGCAACATTAAGGTAGAAATTGTTTGCTTAAGGGTTTTTGAAGATGAGTATTGTTCACTCTTTAAGATCAATTGTACCATGTGGAATGCTAGGTAAAGTTCTTGCATTTGGAAATGCAAGGCATAATCTTTTGTTTGGTATGCAATAGTAAAAAAAATCTTATGTCATGTATATAGGCTTCCTTATTGGCTTATTCTCTTTGTTAGTCATTAAACTACATTCAAATTAGATAAAAGTCCTTCTGTGATGGTCAAAAAAGAAGATAAGAGTCCTTCTATAATGCTTTCCTTTTGATATAGTATGAAGCCTCTCTAGTAGAAGCTCTCAAATTTTCATTCATTATGCAGGTACAATTTATTCTATTTCCTACTCACCACACACCCACAAATTTGAGTCAACATCTAATTGCAACACTGATGGATCAAAGTCATGTTCCTGCATAGAATCTTCAATTTTTGCAGCAAAGGTGATTAATTTTACAGTCATTAATTTTAAATGATTGACCCTCATGTTTCTGTCACACTAAAGGTTACTTGGTATAGTAGAATGAAGTGAATTAGCATCTTGCATATGTACACACAAGTAAATAATGTTTATAAACATTAATTTGGGATTTGTCTTGTATTTCATTTGATCATGAGCTTAACCAATGTATAAAATAAAGAAAAATTAGGATATTTCAAGTGTTTATATGAGTACTTCCTAATTTTTGGGTTAAGAGATTTAATGTGGACTCACGTGGTATAGCTTCCTGTGTAAAGTTGAATGAAGGTTCTTTAACTAACAAAAAGGTCATTTTGTTTGCAGCACTTCTATGAGAATCTAAATTCATGATAATAACTAATGTTTTCTTGACTAAATATACACTAGTTGAGTTTTTTGTTAGTTATTATATTTTGTATGGTTGTTGAGCCTTGAGAAAATCCTCCTCCCCTGAATCTTTTTTTTCCTCATTTGTTCCCCTTTTTGGCAGGTGGATGCTGAGAAAGCCTATCATCAACGTGTTCTTGTTCTAGAGAAACTATATGCTAAGGTCAATCACCATTTAGCCTGATTCTTCTTTCAAATCAGAAGAATTCCTGTGTCTATTCTACATGTTAGCTTCTGGAATAATATTTTGACCATTTTTTTTTTGGCTTAGAACTTGTCTTTTTCATCATGGATAAGTCCTGTACTATTGTTAATAACAGTTTTTTATTAGAAGAATAAGATAATTGTTTAAGTTAATTAAAAAAATGTCAGATGCTGAACCGTTTCCTTGTTTTAATATTGTTTTTGTTTTGTTTGTACTTTGTGCCTTTTTTTTATTATTACTTGTTCAATGTGGGAAATCCGATTTTCTGGTGCATTCCATGTGATGTAAAATGTGTATTTATATTTGATAGGAATGTTAATATTAATATAAATGCTAAATAATATTAAAATGTATCTCAACAACTTGTATAGTTTGTCCATTAAAGCTTGGCAGGTTATCAAAAACAGACAACGCATTTTCTAGTGGTTTAAAATTGCTAGTATTGTTTGGCCACTTTGTGGTCGTTAAAAATCAGTAAATGTTAAATTAAACAAATTATGAATACAAATTGTGGCAGCTTAAAAATGCAAATTGTGGCAGTTTTAAACTGCCAGTAAATGTTAATAATTTCTGGCAACCATACCAGTGGTCGATTAAACTTCGCCAGTAATGGTTTTTGGTGCATGTGGAACTGACGGTTATCTATACCGCCGAAAATGATGTTTGAGGCAGTTTTTGGCCACCAGAAATTACAAATTTAACTGCCACAAACTGCAACTTTATTTGTAGTGTCTCTCTTTTAATTTTTTTTTCTCTTCATTAGCACTAAGGATGTTTTCCTAGATAACAAATTCTGAAAATAATCACTACATTAATCAATAAATGTAGAATTCTGGATGAATAATTTCAATAGATGAAGCTGATAACATGGGTCACATTAATTTTATTGCTAATTCAATATTGAATCTCGACACTTGCATTTTCAAGGAATTTTAGTCCAACTTACAATACTTTCAAACCTATATTTAACAATATCAATATAAACAAATCAAGAACGTCTTACAATATAGATCATTACCTCCAGGTCTCCTATGTAGCAAGCTTCTACTTCAAGCTATTAGGTCTCCCATGCAAAGTTGTGCTCATTGCATCTAGTGAATAAATCAAATTTGTCATGACAAGATAAGACACACAAGGAAAAGGACTACTGGTACTGTTTTAAGGAAAGACTACTAGTACTGTTTTATCTATTTAAATAGATAGTGAAGTGAACAATATTTTGCACTTAAGGGACAAATACTTTTCGAAGTATGAATAATGAAACTCTCATGGTTCTAAATTGCAATCTGCAACCGCAATTGCAGCCGCAACATAAAGGTTTTTCAATTTACTGCAACCACATCACGACCGCAATTGCAGCTGCATTTTCCCGCATTTTTCTGTAATGTCAAGGAACGCAGCAAAACCGCGACCGCAACCGCAATTTAGAACCATGGAAACTCCTAAAAGCAGTCAAAGAAAGGGGAATTGGCTTGGTGAAGTACATGATTTTTATAATAATTATTTTAAAAATCTTATTTAAAATAATTTCTAATTAATTTATATTATAAAATTTTTTAAACTAAAACACTAAAAACAGTTAATGAAAATTAATGCTCATTATTATATAATGGAAGTTTTTGATATTTGATTATATTTGATATTTTCATCTTACTATCATAAAATTAGGTGAAGGATTCTTTGATTCACCATAAATAAATAAATAGTAATTGAAGGCTTCTTTCATTGGTGAAGAGACAAAGCTGCTGCAGAAGGCTGTAATTTGTTACTCACCGCCTTTTGCCCATGCCCTCTAATAATCTTGGGTTTCTTTTTTCCCCTCCCTCCTTTTCGGTTCCATCCTCTTTATACAATATTGTGAAGTTATATTTATATAATATTCATGTTTGTAAGATTTAAATGCTAGACCTAAAGTAATTAATCCCAGATAGCTAGGAGCAACCTATCCCAAAACTTATCATGTGATATAGCAGATAGTGGGACGGCTACTACACCAAAGATGGTAGATACAGTGTAAATAATTTGTAATACAAAATACCAGATGCTCAAAACTAAAAAATAAATAAAATCAAAACTTGAGACATATTTACTATTAATACTCAAAAGTCAAAAGTCATAGCTTATAGACACAATCATCATTAATTTAAATCATAACAACTAAGTCAATCATAGGGATGATGACATGGTTATCGGAGGACATGCCTACTTCTAGGGAACAATGTTGGTAACGAAGGGAAATTATTAATCAACAACTATATGGAAAATATCACTCATTATGGCAGCAATGTCGGATGTGCGTTCAGGAGGGAAAAAAAAAGTGAACAATCCTCCTCTAGAAAGCATGCACCGTACCAACTCACTGGATCCTTATAAATAAAACATGAACAGAGCCTTCTCCAAAGAAAACAAGGATGCAACTCACAAGAAGCGAGGAATTCAATCAAATTGGCTAATATCAAACATGCAATCTTTGATGATATCCAATAGATGCAAATAATGAATCAAGGTACTTTAATTTAAAGCCAAAAAGATACTATATAATTATTAACTTGATTAGGAAATGAAAACCCATGAAATGGTATAAACATAATCAGTCTTTATAATCTCAATATATTTTCATATCTAGATAGAAAATTCTGCAGAAGGTAAACAAATATAAATACCTGAACTTCCTTCTCTCTTTCTTTTCCCCTCAAGCTTTTTGGAACTTTTCTATAGATGGGTATGTTTATTAGTCTGATTAACTTTAAGAAGGTCTAATTAACTTTGTGGTTAGAGCTGAGAACCACAATTTCTTATACATTTCCGACATGAGGAGTGCTAACAACAACACACTTCTCCTAACACTTACTCTATTATTGGTTAAAATTTATCAAAAAATACAAAATCATGAGAGAGAATCATTAAATAATATATGCGACCCACAAATTTTTGTAATTTCTAAGGAATTTCAACCAATAAGAGAAAGTGTGTTCAAAAAAGTGCGTCAGAGAATGTGTTGCTAGCATTTCTCTTTCAACATTTGTGTGTTCTGATTAACTTTGTGGTTGGAGCTAGCAAGGCTCACAATGTGGCCAATGACAGGAATTTACGCATAACATGCATTTTAGAACTTTCTAATTGGATAGACTTCATTTGAATGAGTTTGCTTGCAAATTTACATTAGCAATTGTCACCTTTTCTCTTTTGATTTGGAATCTTTTTTTTTTTTTTCTTTTAGAAAGAGGGAAGAAGAAAGAAAAATGTTGTAGATCAAACTTTTCATTTCTTTTCCATAATTCCTTTCATGGCTTTTCTGCAATTAAATGGATTCAATTTATCTATTCTTTTTCAGAATTTACAGATGTGCGTTAGTTGTTTCATTGCAAGTTTTATTTTCATTGTATTGAATGTAGAAGTTTATTAGATTATTTTAACATGAGAGATCTCTTATCCATCGTATGTATATGCATTTGAGATTTTTAAGATATATAACTAATGGAGCTTTCAATTTAAACACATCACTCTTACTTGAATTATGCCACTGAATTTGGATGTAATTCTAAATTTATGTGATGGAGAATGAATATTTTTTTTTTATTTGATGTCTAAATTTACTTGACGCTAAATTTACCTATCATGGTGAGTTGTTTATATGTAAATTATTGAAGATTTTTCTTTTACTTGGGTAAATTTAAATTTTCTTTTATACATTGATATTTGTATGTAAATTTAATAATATAAAAATTATATATTATATTAAATTGACGGGATTAACATTTTTATAAAATCAAGTAGGAGAATTTATACTTAACTCACGAGAATGAATAATTTACTTGAATCATATTAACATCTAAATTAGTAGAGTGAAATTAAATCTCTTTAATTCATTGTTATAATAATTTTAATATAAATATAATTTTTGTTGCTTACTATCGTTTGACTTAACTAAATTTTTGAATGTTGTCTAACATAAAAAGTATGGGTGAAATCAATGTCTAAAATCAATTTTAAGTAGAGGAATGAACATTTTTTGTGAAATAAAGTAGAGGAATTTACACTTAATTTATGGGAATGAATAATTTATCTTAAACTATATTAACATAAATTATGAGTATCAACAATTTACCTAAAACAATATTAACATCTAAATTATTAGAGTGAAATTAAATTTCTTTAACTCATTGTTATAATAATTTTAAGGCTTAATTGCACCTTTTGCCCCAAAGTTTCACAATCTTGTGAATTTTTTCCCTAAATTTTTTTTTTACAAATTTTGTTCCCCAATTTAAAAAATATCACTAATTTTGCCCCTAAACAGAAAAACTATCACAATAAAGGAAAAACTGCCACAAAATTGTCTTAATTGTGGCAATTTAAAAGAAAAATGGCCACAAAATGTCTTCATTATGGTAGTTTTTCTATGTTAAGGCAAAATTTGCAATATTTTGTAAACTATGGGGAAAAATTTGCCAAAACAAAAATTTTGGAACACAAAATTTGTTAGATTGTAAAACTTTAGAGGCAAAAAGTGCAATTAAGCCTAATTTTAATATAAATGTATTTTTTTCTTCCTTACTATCATATGACTTAACTAATTTTTTGAATGTTTCATTTTATATAACATAGAAAGAATGAGTGAAATCAATGTCTAAAATTAATTTTAAGGCAAATCATTATTCGTATTTATTATCTTATCACTTATGTAAGTATTGAAGATTTTCCCTTACCTACGTAAATTTAAATTTTCTTTTATAAATTGATATCTATATATAAAATAAAATTTATGGAGAATAACATTTTTTTTGAAATCAAGTAGAGAAAATTTTAATTAACGCATGAGGATGAACAATTTACCTAAAACCACTTTAACATCTGATTTATTAGGGTTAAATTAAATTTCTTTAATTTATTGTTATAATAATTTAATATAAATATATTTTTTCTTGCTTACTATCACGTGACTTAACTAATTTGTTGAATGTTTTATTTTATACAACATAGAAAGTATGAGTGAAATTAATGCCTACAATTAATTTTTAGACAAATCATTATTAATTTCTTTTGTATTATCTTCTTACTTATATAAATTATTGAAGATTTTCTTTTACCTTATAAATTTAAATCTTCTTTTATACATCAATATCTATATGTAAATTTATTAATATAGAAATTATATATAAAATAAAAGTTATGGGAATGAACATTTTTTCTATGAAATCAAGTATGAAAACTTATACTTAACTCACAAAAAGGATCATTTTACCTAAAACCATACTAAAGTCAAAATTATTAGGATGAAATTAATTTTTTTAATACATTGTTGTAATAATAATAATTTTAATATAAATGTATTTTTTATATAAATTTGTATATGAATAAAAATAATGTTTAAAATCAATTTTTTGGACATCATTATTCATTTTTTATTTATTATCTACACACTTATGTAAATTATTGAAGATTTTCTTTTACTTGAGTAATTTAAATTTTCTCTTATACATTGATATCTATACGTAAATATTGTAATATAGAAATTATATTATATAAAAAATAAAGCTCATGGGAATAGACATTTTTTTATGAAATGAAGTAGAAAAATTTATGAAAATGTTGGCTTGATGTATGATTTATTGCATAATTTAGTTGTATTTTATAAATTTGGACAAGAAGCTTTTCAATTAAGTATTCAATTTGTTTTCACTCTTTAAGAAGCATTTTTATTAATATTATAATATTATATTTTTTTAAACTAATGAAAAACTGAATTTTTAATTTTATTTTTCTCAAAATTATTAATTCTTCTATAATTTTAACAATTTAATCCCTCAAAATTTTATTATAATATTTATAAATAGTTTTTATATGTTCACAACAAATATATATAAACATTGCCCTGTGCAAGGCACGGGTCAACACCCTAGTAATAAACAAACAGAAATACAAGGATTTAATGTTATTAGAGCACTTTGAATAACTTGTATTTCCTAATCAAAGCAAATGTATTAGAAATAAATCATTAATTTGGACTTTAGATCAACAAACCAAGTAAACATTTGAAGAAGGCCAATACTTACATAAGAATTTTCGGGATAGTCAAATGTGACTATTTTCACAACACAAGTGTAGCAAAGGAATGCGAAAACCTATGATTTTATCTCACGCAAGTCCCCTAGCTACTGTTTCAGAAAATATAGAAACATGCCACGCCGTACATCATATCAGATTTGTCTTACATTACAGATGAGGTAAACAAATAATAAAATGCAATTTTTCCTAACCAAGGAAAAAAGAAACATAAGTTGTAGAGAACAATTTTTTAAAACTTGAAAACTTTCATTATTTGATTGAAAACAACACATGTAAAAATACGATTATAACCTATAACCGGGAGACATGACAGGAATAACATAATCAATAATAAGTTACTGGGTATTGTGTCGAAAAACTTCTTCTTCACCCTTTGCCATAGGATCATTCTTGATCTCAATTTCTTCTTCTTTTTCTCCTTGTCGCTCTTGGGCCACTTGTTTCCTGTGAAGTCTTCAGCTGCCTGCATTGCAGCTTGATTCTCCGCTTCAATACGCCGCATTTCCTCTTCTAGAGGCTGCCGCTCAAACCACGTATCAGCATCAGCCCAAACTCAAAAATTAGGAGCACAAAGAATCAATCACAGAAGATAAAATTGGATCGAGAAAGTTCAAATCATTTTGCTTGATGCTAATCCACACAGTAAGTATGTATATTAATAAATTAAAAAATACTAAACAATCCACTATAGCAGTTAAGAAACACACAACTCATTGCATTAGTAGTGCATTCTGCCTGTTCACAAATGAGAGAACTACCTATCTGTGTAAGGCAAAAGAGATTTTATAGTGATAGGTTTGCCAGAATAAAAATTGAAGTTGAGAACCCATAATAAGGGTGATAAGAAGCCAGTTTAGACAACATAATTCATATCTGCCTACACAACAATTTATTTCTTTCTCTTCCTCTCGTGAGAAGGCACAGCAAAATCCATTCTACTATGGCTAAATGATCTCAAGGCCTTTGAAATAATGGAGAAATAAATCATTCAAATCAATTGAATAGGGACATTTAGAAGAGCTTTAAGGAAACTTATTTGAATTTGTTAATAAACCCCATAACTTATTCATAGCGGATGATCGTGAAATTGACACATCCAAACCTAATCGACAATAACCTCATATAACATAACTACTACAACAAGCGCCTCAAATAAACTCATTGACAGAAAATTACACTCATATTCAATCGCAGCCAGCGAATAAACAAAACACGATAAAAACAGCGAACACAGAACATTCACGAGTTAGGGTTAAAAAAACAAAGAAATTGAGAAAAAAGGAATTAGAGCTTCTTGACGTACTGGGCTGAGCGGCCCAGCCCTGCTCGCCGCCCTTGATGCGTTCGGGGAGGGCATAGTTAACCGTGAGGACATGCCCGTAGAGCTCAGCGGCGTCCATATTGTCCATGGCAGCAGCGGCATCTTCCTTATCGAGGAAGGTGACGAAGCCAAAGGAACGGTGCTTCTGTGTGGCCTGATCCAACGGGGTCTTCACGTCCTTGATGTCACCAAACGGAATGAACGCTGCATGGAGGATTAACTCATCCACCTCCTCCGCTAACCCTCCCACGTACAGTGTGTTCTTCTGCACTGCTTGCATCATCACCATTGTTAGGGTCGTACTGAGGACTCCACTCTGTCTGGGAGGGAACGTACTACTAGCCCCACACACTCACACTCAAGCAAGACCTGTATTTATATGTATTTTCAGCTGGTCAGGGGCTGGGCTGGGATATAGATAAAAAAACAAAAAGGAAATTAAGTCCAGTAATATGAATCCAATAAAAAAAGGCAAATATTTTCTTGGTAGGTAAAAAAAATAAGGAAATATAAATTTGAAATTTGAATTTAATTCAAAAATCTATTTTGATTAAATTTTTTCCATCTACTTATTTCACATTATTCCACCTATTTTATTATACATGAGAAGATTCTGCAAATCTCTATTACTTTCAAGTAGTCTCTTTATCTGTGTGATAACAAAATTTGTTATATATCCATATTTGACTGCCAAGAAGATTCAAGGACTAAACTTAATTTTTCACAAAATACATAATAAATATAAAAGAAATAAAAATAGGTGACATATATTATCATTAAATAATTTTTATTAATTTAGCGAGTTTAATAATTTTTTAAAAAGTAAAAGTATCAAATATGTGTTTTTTGTATTTTAATTTATTTCTAATACAAATAAGATGAAAAAAATAGGTAACACATATTAGCATTAAAATAATTTTTATTTATTTAATAAATTTTATAATTTTTTACAAATTAAAAATATCAAATAATTGTTTTTTATATTTTAATACAAATAAAATAATTTAATAATTTTAAAAAAATAAATCTGTCAAATATATAATGTTTTTATTTAAAATAACGTTAAAGTTGAAATAAAATATAACATAATAGACTATATCCATTTACTTTCATTAAGATTTTGAATTAATTTAAAAAAAAGGTTAAGAATTATATATCTTATTGTTTCACCAAAAATAAAATAAGAGATTAAATGTTTATCATAATATATTCTCATTAATTTAATATATGAAAATGAATTAGATAATATTCTTTTATCAATATCTTTAAATTATTTATTAGACAATTTATTAAATTTTTGCTTTTTATAAAGTATCAAATTAATTTTAAAAATAAAATTATTTTACAATCTTTAAAATATTAGTCAATATGTAAGTCAATTTATTTTCTCCACCAACTTTAAATATTTTATTATTAATTATCAAATATTTTATTTCCATTTTTTAAAATTCTATATTTATTGTTTGATTGACTATTAAGGAATGAAATTTCTTTTTATTTTCATTTTTTAAAATTCTATATTTATTGATTAGTTGATTATTAGTTAAATTTCTTCATATATTCTGTATATATTCTATAATTCATATTTTATTTCATTTTTAAAATATTCTATATTTATTCTTTATTTTTAAAAATATCTATTTATTTTATAAAAAATCTTTATCTTTATATATATATATATATATAGGGCAGGATCCGTTGACACCAGGTGTAAGAATTAGTCAAATTACACTTTTAATAACCTTTTGTATAATACAAATTTAACCAATCCAACCGTTGAATTTGATGATATTATCTTTATGATTATGTATATCAAATTTCACATCATTTGAACTTTTCTAAATATGTTATCTAATATTGAATATTTACATATATTTTAATATCATATTGTACATTAAAATAAAGTGATTTAATGAACTATTAAATAATTTTAGAATTATATGAAATTTTGTATACTTAATCTAATTAATAAGAACATCAAATTCAACGGTTGAATTGGTTAAATTTGCATTATACAAAAAGTTATTGAAGGTGTAATTTGACTAACTCTTACACCTGGTGTCAACGAATCCTGCTCCTATATATATATATATACTAGTATTTTAACCTGTGCATTCTACAGAATAAATATTTATTTTATATAACATAAATTTATAATAAGTAAATACTTTTGAATATATAATATAAATTATATTATAATTAAAATTCATAATAAATAAATATTTTAAACATATAGATTATATTTTAAATTTATAATATATAATTTATATTGTGATACAATGTCATTCCAATTATTGATAATTTCTTTTAAAAAACTATTGAAATTCAATTTAGAATTAAAGATATTAAAAATGATAGATTAAAAGATATTAGAGGTTAAAAAATTTCCTGAAAAAGCTCTCATTGAAGAATGACAGCTAAAAATGCTCTCGTTGAAGAATGATAGCTAAAAATACTGTCGTACAAGATAACTATTCTAATTTTTATATATAAAGGATAAGGGCATTTGGTAAATTTATTTAGGCTCAATTACAATTTTTGTCCCCAAAGTTTCACAATGTCGTGAATTTTACTCTCAAATAATTTTTTTCGCAAATTTTGTCTCCTAATTTATAAAATATCACAAATTTTGCCCCCAAATAAAAAAGCCATCACAATTAAGGAAAATTTGTGGCAATTTTTCCTTTAAACCTTCACAATTAAGACAAGTTTGGGGCAGTTTTTTCTTTAAATCGTCATAATTTTTTACGTGGGGACAAAATTTGCGAAAAAAATATAGGGCTAAAATTTGTGAGATTATAAAATTTTAGAGACAAAAAGTGCACTTACGCCATTTATTTATAAATAAACTTATGTCAGTGAAAATTTACTTAATTACTAGATAATTAATTGTTACGTATTATTTATTATGTAAAATGATATGTTTTCAATTTCGTAATTAATAGGGTCCTGCCTTTTCAATTCTACAATTAAGATTTTCTTTCAAATTTTGAATTTTGAATTAGGATTAATCAAATACCCAATCATTTTACTCTTCTTTAACATTATTGAATATATGAAAAGATATTACTTTTTCGTAATTAGTTATCTTACTAACTTCAACTTTTAAGTGTTTATCTTTCGAGAGAAATAATATAAAATATTACACTCCACACAAGATTTACCTGTGCAACGCGCGGCTCGAAGGTCTAATATTAAGATAAGATTAAGACGATCGTCATCTATATATTAATTATTTCGACATTGGTGAAATGGAAAGGAATAGCTGCACATGTGGTGAAAGACAAATTGAAACACCATCCAGTTACTATTGATGCAAACCCTCATATATTAATTAGATTATAAATATAATGTGTAATAAAATATATAAATATAATTAATCTAGTAACCCACTTTTACATTATAAATATTGTAACACCCCTATTTTTGCATATCAAATTATTTTCTTAATTATTCTATATTTATTTTGAAGAACCAGATGGGAATCTCAAAAGTTTGATCCCTATGGTTACGCTCATATTACCGAGTAATACTTAGTTTAGATTTTTAATAATTTTTAGGAAACGGAGTCTGGAAAAGGGTAAAATGACTATTTTGCCCCTAAAAGGACTAAATAATTGAGAAAATAGATATAAATATTTAGAAGTATCTAAAATTTATTTTTAAGTCATTTATGTGAAATGACGATTTTGTCCTTATTTCTCAACAGTAAGGGCTGACATGAAAAAAAGATTCAATTGATATTAGAATGTCAATTTGAGCTTGAAATCATGTCATATATATTAAAATATAATTTTAAAAATTTTCTGGGAATTTTCTGGAGTTCTTGTGTAAAATGACCAAAATGTCCTTAGGTGTCCTATAAGCTAGCCAGTATTGGTTTGACATCCAAAAAAAGGTAAAAATGGTAATTTCAGTTTATTTATAGGTGAAATATTTAATTTTATAATTTTCATAAAAATTTTGGTATTTATTGAATTAAAATGGATTTATTATGAATTTTTTAGCTTAAAAATACAAAATAAATAGATAAAATTTGAAATAAATTAATAAAAATAAAAATTAATTATTAAATTTTGATTAGAAATAATGTATTTGTCCAGTTTTACATTTAATTGAATTTTTTGATATTAAAAGTCAATTTTTCCAAGTTTAGGCGATTTTATTGGTATTAGTTAATTTACTAGCAGATAAAATTAACATCTAGAAGCTGCACAGCTAAGGGAACATGTTCACAACCTAGAAATAGCTGATTCATCACCCTACTTTTGATATGTGTCCCTAAATTAATTAAAAATAAATCAAAAATAAGATTTATGATATAATGGCTTATGTCATCAAAGTGGACACCTAAGCCTTCTCTTCCTCTATAAATACCTCCCATCCTTGGTCATTTTTCACACACTTCTCCCTCTCTCAAGCCACCAAATTCTTAGAGAGCTTCTCTCTCTAGAAGAAATTTTCTTTTACTTTGCTTTTATGCTAAAATTTTACGAGTTTTGCAACAACTAATAAAGTTCTCTTCTTAGGAGCTTTGCCTCAACAATTCCATCCTCTTCATCAACCACCTTAGAGGTAATGGGAGGAGTGAGGCTAGTTCTAAATTACTATCACTTTGTATGTTGGTAGGAAGGATTTTTCCCTAAACCCATTTAGGCTTAAGTTTAGTATTGTTATTATTGTTTAGTGTTAAACTTTAATTTTTACTAAGTTATTATTCTGCTCAAATTTAGATTATTAAAACATGATTGCTGAATTGTTACTCTGCTCAAATTTAAATTATGAAATTATATTTGCTAAGTTGTTACTTTGTTCAATTTTAGAAAATTAAAATGCATTTGCTAAGCTATTATTCTGCTCAAATTTAGAAAAATAAAATGTATTTATTTAGTTGTTATTCTGCCAAAATTTAGTAATTAAATTATAATTGCTATGTCGTTATTCTGCTAAAATTTTACTAAATCGTTATTCTATTCAAATTCTGATATTGTGCAATTTTTGCAATATAAGGCAGAAATATTGATTGTACTAGTACTCAAATTAAATAAGACCAGAAAAACCTCTGTTTGAGAAATTAGGAAGTGATAAATTAATGAGTAATGTAAAACAAGTGACATGCAATGGCATGGCACCCTGCTAAGGAAGTTATGGTTTGGTACACTGCGAAATGAAAGGCAAGACCCATGGTTAGATCTAGAGGGTTTGGTATCAAGTGGTGAGTGTCCTAATAGCCAAGGTAGCGCTCTTAAGTTGGGACAATCACTTAACCAACTTGATAACCCTGACAACTGCTCAGCATCACCAAGATTAGTTTGAGAGTATACCTTTATAAATGGATATCCTAAATTGTTATTTTGTTCCTCAATGATGACGAGGATTGTACCATGTGATGGTGTTGAGAGAGGTATATGTGTTCCCAGTCACTTCCCAGGTTTTGTTAAGAATTATTACCCACTAATTGAAAGTATGGATCCATATCGAGTCAAGGATTGTATAACATAAAAAAACTTTAGGTTCCTTTTTTATGGTCAACTGTGTTTTATCTATATTGTGTGGTAGAATTTCTACCATACATGTAAAAGTGATATTAGAACAAATCACCTCACTCCATTATTTTTCATTTTATGTATGATTGATCACGATTAATGAAGACTCAGCTGTTGATGAAGATCTATAAGGCTAGTCTGATAGTTTATTATTTTATGGGATAGGGTAGACGGACATTGCTCTGACTAGGATCTTTTGATGTACTAGGAATAAATAGTAAATATTTTGATGTATATTTTAATCTCCTTGTATTTCAATAAATTTTCTGATTATGAAATCATGACGTACAGTTCTACAATGAATACATACAGATTTCATTTTATTTTTATTATTGTTTTTAGATTCTAATAAATTTACAAATATTCTATTATTAAAAGCGGAGAAAAATTTACTCATATTTTTAAATCAGTTTAGGTTATGTTCAATGTGAATGGGTGTCACAAATATAATGTATTTTAATCTTTAATTATTTTTTATTTTTAATATATAATTAATCTCAAACAAATAAATATGCACTAATTTAACCCGTAAAAAATAATTAATAATCTAAATTAATCTTTAAAATACTAATTAAAATGAATAGGTTAAAAGTCTTATATTTATAATTTAAAATATTAAAAAAATATCTGTTGACTTTTTAGAAAATTAAATTGAATTTAATATTTTTTTGGAAATAAATAATATTTATTCTTTGCTTTTTGATATATTAATTAATTAGATTTTGATATATACTACCCGTAAGCCACGTGGGTATTACATTCCACGTGTAAACTGTTTGTTTCTTATATGGTCATAGCCATGGAACAATGCTGCGACACTCACTCACGGCTTTGGTGATATGTTGTAATTTAATTATTTAGCTATATATAAAAAGACAAAAATGACCCTAATAAATGTAGTAATACATGATCTTATTTTTATTCCTGTGTTTAGGCAGGAGAAAGGCTTCAGGGTAATAAAAGAAAAACCTTAAAGATTAACTTCCTTTTAATATATTATGATAAAATGTCCAAACATTTATCAATTTGTTGATTTCTCTCTTTTACTTTCTTTTTCTTTTTTTAACATTATATAATACTTGTTGATAATGTAATTATTACAGTTTTTGTTACAATATAATAAAATATTTTCTCAAGTAATGGACATTATATATATATATATATATATATATATATATATATAATTTAATTATTATTATTATATCAATGTAATATTAAAAAATAAAAGTGGTTTTATAAATTATTTACTTATAATGTATTATTAATACTTTTACTATAATTTAATCAAGATATTTTACTAAATTAATAATCAAATCAATATTTGTTTATATATATATATATATATATATATATATATATATATATATATATATCTTGTTATAATGATTTATTATACACTAATGTATAGATCAAATCTATTGATATGTTAATTGTTTTTCTCCAACTCTCAGATTCAACAATAGTACATTAACTTAGACAAATACAGAGATGAAGAAAAGTTCTGATAAAGCTTCTCAGTCGCCTTCTACGATTGAAGAAGATGATCTTCTAAAAGGAGTACAAAGAAATTGAAAACAAAGGAAGGAGAGCAGAGCATGGATGTAGAGATGGTGGTGGAGAATATAAAAGAAGGGTGTCCATTTGGAAATGCCCTGTGGCCCTGTCATATAAGGACTTGCTCCTCCAACCATGAGATACAAATTTTGAGCCCTTGCAATGTGTGCCAACTAGAGTGAATTTGTTGGAAAACAGATACTATGTTTAGGAGGTAGTTACCCTGACATCTTGGGGGAATTGGATCTTTGTCCGGTAATCCCAATTTCTAAGTGGGAGTATGAGGAGAGGTGTGCACTGTGAAAAAGATCTCTCATTGAGAGTGTCATGGGTAACAAGGTAAGTCCTGAAAGAAAAGCTGCAACGTATATATATATATATATATATATATATATATATATATATATATATATATAATAGAGAGGGAGAGAGGGATTTGCTAATGCACACATTCGTTTTTTAGTTGAAGTATGTTAGCAAGTTATAACTACAATATATCTTAAAATACAATCACAGTATAACTTGCTAACGTATTCCAATTAAAAAACTACAATATCTCTCATTCGTTTTTTCTAATTTTTTAAAAAATTATGACCGAATATTATATCAAATATTTTCTAAATCACATATTTTTAATTTTATAACTTTATATTCATTTTAAAATTCCTATATAATTATTTTATTACACACAACCAAAATCATTATTTAATTTACATCAACAGTTTTAAAAATTATAGATATATCTAATAATATACCATCATAAAAATTTTCTTAAGTTTATTATAAAAATATGAAACAAATATTTTTCCTTTTAATTCCTAATAATAACCGAATACTATAACTAATCCACAAATCATAGTTTAAATTTTCTTTCAACATGATAATTAATTATGAGTTTAATGGTCATGTACTGTCAGGGTAAAAAGTTTTACACTATCATCCAATCAGAAATCATCATTAATATTACTTTTAAAATATTTATTATAAAAGTCAATAAACTTACAATAAATGACAATTTGTGATTAGATGACAGTATAAAACTACTTTACACTATGAGTGCATAATCATTAAACTCATCTATTATTAGCAAATAACCAAAGTTAATAAACATAATCAACATCACAAATACAAGTAAGCATCATATAATCAATAATAAAATTTAACTCACATAATTATCACTTAAAACAAAGCCAAATCTCATCCCATAAACCTTTTGATTAAGCAATAAAAAAGAAATTAAACCTCACTTCCCCTTACCTCAAGAAGCTTGGACAAAGAGAAAGAGATCGAGGGATTAGAGAGTTGCTTCCACCAGGAACTTCAATAGAAGTGAGACTTTTTGCTTCAAAGCACCGAGAACTAACTAGTTTTCTTGTATTTAAGTGATAAAAATTTGAAAGAAGTGAAGATGAAGGAAAGAGCTCGTGCAGCAACAGAGGAGAGGAAAAGAAAATTAACTTTGTGTTGGATTATTTTGACTTGTAGGATTAGTAATAAAAGCTTGTGATTGAAACATTTTACCATAGTAAATTTATTTTAATTATAAAATGTTGATATTATCTTTTAAGAAGCAATTTCGTGGCTGCCATTTGATATGAGCTGGCCGCAATTAATGTGGTGTTATCCGTTAAATTCTTAATTTTTAATAATTCATATAATTATTAATTATAAGTTATTTAATTTAAATAAAAATTCTAAATTTTATCTTATCTTATTCTACATTAATGACATGGATAAGATCAGAATTTTCAGTCTAAAAAAAAATATTTTTTATAATTTTTAATTATTATTTAATTATTAATTATTTAAGTAATTAAATTTAATTCAAAATTGTAATGTTTATCCTTTTCTTGACTTTAATTGGCGATTATGGGCTTGGGATGGTATTGGACAGTCCGAGCGCACTTATTTACCAAAAATATAATTTTTATTAATATTAATTTATATATAATTATTTTATTATAGTTTTATTAAAAATATGAAATAATTTATTTTAATTCAAATTAACTATATATTTTCAAATTTCCAGATTTTTATCCTTAAAAATAATTTTTCCATTTAAAATTATCATGTAGATAATTTTTTCATAATTTATTTGGGTTAAAAAGGTCTTTAGTTGAACTTTTATAGTTAACTAGAAGCATTTTGGTTATTTTACACAAAAATTCTAAATAATTATCAAAAACTTTCTAAAATTATATTTTATTATTCAATTACTATTCTAAGCTTAAAATTATATTTTTCCTCACTCTTTTACTTACTTTTATTAGTTTGTCTTAATCCTGTCTTTTAAGGATATTTTGGGTATTTTTACAGTTGTTGGATCTTATTCCGGATAAATTATTATCATAACTAAATAATACTCGCCATTCTGAGCTAAGCTATGTTACTCAGAATTTGAGATTCTCACTCAGTAACCGAGAAATAAATATATAATAAATAAATAAACATTTAGAAAATAAAAATGGTGTTATGGAGAGTTATTTCTTGGCAATCTACACTCTAGAAGTGTGTTGCATTATCAACCATTGAAGCAGAGTAAGTTGCTATAGTAATTGAAGCTTGTAAAGAGACGATATGGATGAAGAACTTTCTAAGTGAGTTAGGACACAATCAAAATGATCATGGGTGAATTGTGATAACCAAAGTACCATCCATATAGTCAAGAAACCCATGTTCCATTCACACTCAAAGCATATTGGCATCCATCATTGGATATGAGAAACATTTGATGAAAAGAGATTAAAGATAGAGAAGATCCATACAAATTTTAATTGGTTTGGTATGATGACTAAGATGATGCCAACCAAGAAGCTTGAAGACAGTTGCAAAGGTGTTGGTGTAGTAGCACAATCCAATTATGCTAGGAAAAGAGAGATTTGTTGGAATTCCTCTCCTTAATTGATGTAGCATTTTAGTGGGAATTAATGGTTGAGTATACTGAGAGGTCTAACTCTTGAAGTCCACCATTAACACTGAAGGAAGTAATTGCATAGTAGACATTAAATATCCATGTTCTCATGAAGGGTGGGTCACAATCCTTCATGAATTAAGAGTCCTTCATCCCCTATAAATATGAAGTGGTGAAGCATCCCATTTCCATCCCATCTATTCAAAATTCCTCTTTGAGAGAAATACAGAGATAGAATGAGAGAGTTCTTGTATTCTTCTTTGAGAGAAAGAAAGTTCTATGTTCGCCACACTTGTTGAGAATTGAGAGATAGCCATTTGAGAGGGGTGAGATTCTTTGAGTGATCTTCTTGAGAAAGAGAGACTACTTGTAATCCTACTTTCACAGTGGAGATCTTTTACTAGACTAGGTCCTGTGGTTTTTCCTTGTTCACATTAACATGGTTTCCTGCGTAAAAACAACTAGTGTTATTCTTCTACTTTTTACACTTATTTTTTGTTTTTGCATGAAATAAATGATAGAGCATACAAGAAGAGGGGTTGAATTGTGTGTTGTGTATTTTCAAAAACTTTTTGCAAAAAGTTTTTTTTGTAAGCACTATATAAAGATCGTCCAACAAAAACAATGTGAAAGGCAAGGATAGAGAGAGAAGATAACACACACAAGGTTTATATTATTTCACTCTTAAATAAGAGCTATGTCTAGTCCCTTCAACCTGAAGGTGTTCCATTAAACAAACTACTTGTACAACCAAACATTCTCCAAGCTTCTTCAAGCTCTACAATAAAAATAATTTTAATCCAAGTATTCTTTAACACTAAGCAACTCTAGGCTTTCACAAAGATTGTTCTTTAGAAAAGATAACTCATAACGTGAGCATTTAAAAGTTAAAGCATAGATACAAATAACTTTGTAAAATACAAAAGAATGTGAAAATTCAAAGCACAAAGAGATCATTTAAAGAGTGATAGAGCTTTAGCACAAGTTACATAGCTTTATTGCTTCGTTCTTCACTCTTAAATCTTCTTATAGAAGCTCGGGAAAATATTCATTGAGAGATAGAGCTTCTTCTCATTTGAATGCATTTAATGCACGAGATAGCGTATCATTTAAAGTTGAAGAGAGAGATTCTCATGCCGCTAGTACCAATGACAGTTTATACCGTAAAGAAGTTTCTTTTTCCTGACACGTGGAAGGTGTTTTCGACTTTTATCTCTTTATTGAACTACTTTGATACCTCTTCTAATAAGTTAACCTGCTTTTCTACATTAGCTGATACTAAGTATCAAAGCATATGTCCGATTCAAACCTACTTTACAATATTCAAAAAGACAAAGCATATATATATATATACTTAGCAATTTTTTGAGAAAGCATGTTGAGGTTTCCTTTTTTGTAGGATAACTTTGTCCAGATATATAAGCAATAGAGCATATAAGTTCCTTTATAAACCGCATTTATGGTAAAACAAATATTGGTCACTTTTTATGAGACAAATAAGAACACTTCAATTTTGTGGATGCTTATCTATAAAAACACTGGATAGCTTATCTTGTAGATAATTGACGCTTAAGTGCATAAAACGAATAAAAACTAAGTTAAGTCAGAGTGATATAATGATATGTTTTATGGATGCTTAAGGTCTCAAAACACTTATATCCTACAAAACAAGGATTATTAGACTTTCATAAATTTTAATAGCCTTTGTTATCATCAAAATACTTTAGGGTCATACGTCTTTGGTTCCAACACTGCATAATGCCTATTTTGCATTCACAAAGGAGGGAATTTGATATGTTAATTCCAAATAGCTTATTAAGTTGCTTTTTTTGCCATTGACAGTCATAGTGAAAAATATGTAAACACAAATAAAAAAAGAAAGAATAAACACAAATATAAAACCAAAAAAGGGTTTTTTAAATCTAAGATGAATTTACCAAAGATGAAGTCACAACAAAGGGTATTCTTTTTACCAACATTGGCTTCTTTCTCTACCTTTATCTTCTCATTTGCAATGGCAGTTATTGAAGATGCAACATCTTTGGCATCCACCCCTTTTAGAGAAGTCATTGATAGTCTCATAACTACCTTTAACAAGCCAATATAATGATAACTTTTTTGCATTCATCAAAATGAATATTAGGATGTCCTTTTGACATATTTAAGAAAGGAGGAAAGAGAATTTAACTAACTTCAAAAGGACAAAGCTTGTGTGAGATAAGCTCTACATACTACAAGAAATCACTTTTAGATTTTGGTATAAAAATGTCAAGGTTCTCTTTATCTTTTCCCCCACCAAACAATTCTTTAGTGGACCTATAGATAGTACATTAAATAAGACTGTAGGCTGCATTTTCTAAGTTAGCAACATGCTTCTCTTAAATGTTGTAGTCATTCAAAAACTATAACAATGACACTACTTAAACATCAAAATTAATACCACTGAATAGAGAACGAATATGCCAACCCATCACTCAAAACACTTTGCAAACCATAAATATAGAGTAGGCTTCTTGCAGTTAATCATTTATGTTCTGAGGCTTTAGCATTAGCAAGGAAGCGAAGTTCTATTGATAACGAGTGGCCAATAGGTTCAACAATAATTGATAAGATAGGTTTTAATACCACCTTAGAATTTGTAACGCGTCAGGTTACTTTGACTCTTAACCCAATACTTATAAGCATTTATATTCAATTAATTGATTTTATGCTGGGATTTTAATTTTGTTTCATTTTAATCTTAAAGAAAAGATAAAAGACATACATCGTACATTCATTTATCATGCATTAATAAGGAATATACATCACTGTTGTCAATATGAATACAATCATTCATAGCAAGAATATGCTATGTGTCTATATACATACTTAAAAAGATCCTAATTACCGATCACATTAAGTTAGAGTAATGACTATATACAAACCTTTACCTATTCTAAATAAAATATAAACATCTTCCACAACTATGTTGAACATTTTGCAGCGTCGTCCTTATGGTCTGTCATCCTCTTTCATGTAACATGGCCTTTCTCTAGGTCTCTTTCAATCTTGACGTTCTCATTCTCCACCTCTGAGTATAATTAGCAGTAATTTCGTACCATACACATGCACAAACAATGAAAATAAAGTAGGAATGAGGTGATTGTTCTTGAAATCTCATTTACAAAGATAGGTAAGAAGTTCTACCATGAAGTACAAAGATCTGACTATAAAAAGTGGAACCTAGGATTTTTTCTAAATTGTACTAGTCTACCCAAGACTCTGTATGGATCTATATTGCCCATAGATGAGCAAGATTCACATGATAACTAGAAAGTTTTGGGAGTACATATACCTCTCGGACACTAAGGTACAATCCTTATCATCATTGAGGAAACGACCCATCTTTCAACCTAGGACTATCACAATCCAAATAGAGGTATACTCTCCCCCAATCCTAGGATGTTGAGTAGGTGTCAGGATTATCAAGCTAGTTATATATGTGATTGCCTTAGCTTAAGAGCACTACCTTGGCCATTGGGACGCTCACAACTTGATTCCATACCCTTAAACCTGCATCTTGCCTTTCATCTTGTAGTGTACCAAATTGTGACTTCCTTAACCCAAGGATTCATACCCACAGCATGACTGTCATACCTTACTTGCTCATCTAACATCATTTCAACACAACATAAACTTATCTTTTTAGCAGATATATCTTTGACCTCTAACCTTGAGTACAAGTACATCATCACCACTGTCTCTACCTCACCACTTAGAGACTCACTTCTGTCAATTCATCAACATAACAGTGATCAATTATTTCTCAAATAAATTTAGAAATTTACTAAATCAAATACTAATTCATAAACCCTTGATTACTTTTAGAAAACAAAATTATACCTAAGTAATTCATTAGGGCCGAATTGCCCTTAACCATAAATACAAAAATTTTCCACTTAATAATTTAGGAAATATCCAAACTTATCTTTCCAATATAAAGGTAAAGTTTAGATAGCAAAATTTTTCTAGTTTTAGGTAAAATGGCCATGGGCCTAAAGAATAAGAATAATTTTATTTTATGCCCCTTAAAACATTTGTTGTTCAATTTAAAAATTTTATTTAATTCAAAATAATGTTATTTCCTTGAAACCTTTCCATGGACATAAAAATTTTAGTGAAAAAGATTGAAAAGTTAGTTTAAATTAGTAAGCAGAAATTTCTTTCTTTTTCCAAATTCAGTGGCTTGATTTGATTCTCAATTTTAAATAGCTAAATGATTTTTATAAAATGTGATCTATAGTTTGTTGAAAAGATAATTTTGTCTATTTTCTAAAACATCTAGGATCACATTAAAAAAATTTACAAAAAAGATACAAAAATCACAAGCTAGTAACGTCAGATTCAACCACTTTTTGAATAGCAAAACTATTTTTAGTTTTTCTTAGTCATAGAATATTTAGCAGTAAAGTAATTTTTTTTCCAAAATTAAATTCAATAAGATTTCTACATTGACCAAGATCATAAAAAACAAAGCTTTATATAATTTATAGTGATTTTTTAAATATGATAGTTCCAAAAAACATATTTGCCAAAATCAATGCATAACCGTTAGTTTCAAAAATTTGGTAAAAATAGTAAACAATCATAAAAATAAGCATACCATATATCACTAGAAAGATTAGGAAATGTAGTTTTTACTTGTTCTAGGAGCTTTATGAAATAACCATCCAAAAGTTCCAGAATCACAAAAAGACACACACTGCTAGATCCATATTTTTAGATAGCTAGTCCAAATTTCAACAAGCATAACTCTTTCATTTTTTAGTTATTTTATGAGATTCTTGAGCCTATTATGAAGAATATTGATTCTAGTTTCATTAAAAAAATAAGCACTCAAAAATAATAACTACCACTTAAGTTATAAGTAAAACAATCACGTGTCAGATCTGAAAATCCAGATAGCAACATAACCACAACCATATGCTTCACAAAATCAAAACATAAAAGGTAGTAGGTAGGTTTTGGGGGGCCACAACCTCATCCTACTACCTTTATGAAAGAGAAAGGATCAAGAACCACACTCCTCCACTCCTAAGTATACCTAAAGAAAAGTGATGAAAATGGAGATGTGGAGGTATTGTGATGGTGGATCAATGGAGGTTTAGACTTGATTTTAAGATGGAGAGTGGTGGGAGATGGTGGGTTATGTTGTTGGGGAAGAAGAAAATTTTTCAATGGAGATAAGTGTGATTAGAGGGGAGTTCGGCCAGCTTTGAGGGAGTAAAGAAAGAAGAAGAAAATGGGTATTTATAGATGGAGGTGAATTGGATGATGTAAGGCATACGATGTCATAAATTAAGTTTCTCTTTTATTTCCAATAGGCACATGTTAATTAAGTGAATTTCAATCTAGTCCCTAAAAGACCAGAGCTTTGGACGTGCAACTCTCTAGTGTCCACACTGTGTTTTAGTCAATTTTTATCTATTAAAATTAACTGATATTGACAAATCCTATTCTACTAATTTAATTAATTCACATACTAAACTAATGCAATTGACCTTGAAACTTCATAAACATATAAAATTAAGGTCCTAAATTATTAAAAATAATTTTATATATTTTCTCCTAATTTTTATTAATTAAATTATATTTTTAAGTCAAAAATCACTACTAAATCTATTTTAATAAAAAAAAAATTCCTCCCATGAAAATAAGCCTAAAACAATTTTCTCTCTATTTTTGAACATCAAACAAACATTGGTTTGACTATATAGTCAATCAGGGACATTGTAGTCATTTTGCATAGAAATTTTAAAATTTTTTTTAGAAATTCTCAAAATTATATTTTAATATATATATGACATGTTTCCAGGCTCAAAATGACTTTTTATGATCCTTTGAACCTTTTTTGCCTTTATACAGAAAATTCAGGACATGATCGCCATTTTTACATTTATCTGGGCCCTAGGTTGGAAAAATTATTAAAAATTACGATCGAATAGTTCTTGAAATCCTAAAACAAAATTAGAAAGAAATAAAAAGATGGTTATAACAAAAAGTAGGGGTGTTACAAAATTTGATTTTGGGCCTAACTTAACCCCAAAACTTAGCTCATGAGGTGTGGTTCGTCCTCCACTTATATGCACTACTTTAGCCATATCACTAGTCGATGTGGGATCTCTAATAAATAGAAAAGGAAAAGGGCAAGGACAAGAGTTAATGTGAATTCCTATACAAATTCCACCTTTTCTGATTCTCTTTGTTACGAGCATTTATGAGTGGTGTGGTGATGTCTAAACAAACTATATCCACCAAGTTCAACATTGGTTTGTTATTTTAATCAATGTAGAAAGTATCGATGAAAGTTATAACTAATGTAAAAAGGTGACCACTTTTTATATTGGTTATAGCTTTAACCAATGTAGAAAATCACTTTCTACATCAGTTAAGGTAACAACCGATGTAAAAAGTGTGTATTTTTTTTTTAATATTTGGTCTATTCTGCAAATGTCCAACTTTGTAATTTATAAATAGACCATACAAACAGGCAGTTTAATCACCAGAATATATCATTAAATACTAAAATACATACTAAAACATATGTATATGGTAAACTACCTTTAGTTTACTAACTACACTTCAAACAATGCTAAACTATCCAAATGCATTCTAAACAATTATAAATGTTATCTATTACTAATTTCCTAGAAGAAGCGTGCCTAACTTTTTCGAATCTGATCACTATGCTTTTCAACCAATGGTTTCGGGTCGATGAATAATTGCAAGTTGAAATAACATAACATTAGATCATTAACTATAAAAGCCATAAATCAACAATATATGTAGAGGCAATGGGGAGCACATATCATTTAGTATCCACACTCATAACCCCCAAGTTGTTTATGAGTCTACAATTAAATATCAAATTTAAATATAATAATTGACTGTTATAGAAACTATTAAAAATTGTAAATGAATCTCTGGTTGTAAACTATTTACATAGGGGAAAATCCATTAAAGCTTCTTTTAATTTGACGGGTGCCTATTGTAACACCCTCACCTTGATTTTACAACTATTTTTCTAATATTTGATGATTTATTTTTGAACAATTGGAAAGGAATCTTAGAATTCTGTTTCCCACTGTTACGTTCAAAATTTTGAGAACTATTTAATCGTGATTTTTAATAATTTTTTTGAATCGAAACTCGAAGAAATAAGAAAATGATCGATTATATCCTGATTTCTCAGTAAAAAGGCTGACGAGAGAAAAAATTCAATTGGCAGTAAAATGTCAATTTAAGTTTGGAGTTATGTCATATATATCAAAATATAATTTTGGAAATTATTGAAATTCTTGTGTAAAATGACCAAAATGTACTTGGTTGTCTGCTAAGCCAAACCAGGATTGTTTTGACATCTAAAAGTGGTAAAAATGATAATCTCAATTCATTTTTAGGTAATATATTTAATTTTATAATTTTCATAAAAATTTGGCATTTATTGAGTTAAAATGTATTTAATATGAATTTTTAACTCAAAAATACTAATTAAGCAAATAAAAATTTTAAAAAATTAATAAAACTTTATTTTTATTTCTGGAAATTATTTTAAATAGAAAATAATATGTGTATCAAGTTTTACATGAAAATTTGTTAATTTGATATTAAAACTAACTTATTAAAGTTTAGTTGATTTTATCAATTTCGGTTGATTCAACTGTAGAGAAAACAAATTGCAAAGACTTGGGGAGACAGATAGAGGCCATGTCCCAGCTCTGATCTACCAACTCACCCCTTTATTTTTCACATGCTTAAATTAAAAAAAAAAAAGAAACAAGAATTATGACATAGGCAAGGTAACCTCATCTTATGCCACCTCATCTCCATTTCTCTCTATTAAAACCTATTCCCAAATCTGATTTCTAAAACCTCCTCTTGCCAAGCTGCTAGCCGTGACTTCTCTTCTACCTCCTCATCTCCATTAATTTTTTTTTCATTACCTAAAAGGCTTTATCCAAGTATCTTCTCCATCCTTCATCAAGTTGGAACCACCATCACCATTATCATTCCTCCTCATTTCAGCCACTTCAAGAGGTACAACGGGGTGAGTGAGGCTTGTCTTTTTAGTTTCATATAGGTTGTTTGGGTGCGTTTTTCCCCCAAATACCCATTCTAGCTTGGTTAACATGTTATTGATATATTATTGTTATTGTATGTTGCTATTTTGATCAAAATGGTGGCTGATTTGTTTGTTGTGGGCTGCTAAAATGTTAACATATTTCTAGCAAAATGTTGATTGTTATGGTTGATATTGATGGATTAAAGAAGAAGAGTTAGAAGGAAAAAAAATTGAACCATTGGTTTGGCTTCTTTAGGCTCATGGTTTTGCTTAATACAAAGGAGATCTTGATTTTTTTATTTTTTTTTATGAATGGCTATTGGTGTGATGTTAAAATAGTTTGGAAATCTTGTTTGCCTAATAAAACATCCATTGTTTTAAACTATAAAGGAAAGGATTAGAACAATTTTGTGACTTGTTAAAATGATTGAGAAAATAATCTATGTGAAAATAAAATTTTGAAAGTTTGTTTTTTCAACTTAAGGCTCATAGCCTCTAAATAGAGAGAAGAACGAGTTGATAAAGCTTTCTTTTGGTTAGCCTTAATTGATTTATAACCCTCATTTCTCTTTTTGCCTCACCAGTTAGTTAAGAATTTTAATGAAAGAACTAAGACTAGGTGATTTTTCCTTAAGAACCATTGTTTCTTGTAATACTTAAGACTAATAAGGAAATTTGTTTTTGAGCTCACTAAGATAAGAAATTAAAATCATGGTGGTGTTGGGGAGGAAAAGCATTCGGCTCTTTAAAAAGAAAAAGGAAAATTTGATTCAATCTTAGTGATAAATCAATTAGCCTTGAGAAATGAATAGCCAACTTAAAAATGGTTAAGAATTTTTCTAAAGGTAATAAGCTAATATCCAAAAATTTTTAACTTAGTATAAATGAACTCTAGCAAAGTAAAGATAGCTTTGATATTTAGAATGAATTTGCACTTGGAATTCTTAAGAAAGACTTAATCAAGTTGATAAGATTAGAGCAAAATTTGGTGAACCTAGGAGTGGTTAAAAATAATTTAGGCTATTTTGAAGGAATGGGCTCACGACCCTAAATAAATTATAAAGGATTTTATATATATTTTTTGATTGGTAACATTATTTTCAATCTTATAATTACAAACCTCAAGGTCTACAAATGCTTAGTTCAGGCCCAAGTTAGCACTAGGATTTTTGACTAAATTAAATTTTAGTAGAGTAGGAATTAGAATAAATGAGTTAAAAGTTTGATTGAACTAAACTAGGCTTTCATAAAGTAAATAGACAATTAAATGATAGGTTAATTTCCCACCTAAGATCTCTAACTAAAAAAAATTCAAGTATTGTATAAATATTTAAAAACATATAAACTTTTGTTAAGTAACTTAGTGTATAAAACTTTTTCAAATTAGTTAATTCTCAATTAGGTACCTAGGTAGTCAAATGAAACTTATTAGTAAATAAATTACTAATTTCCTTATATGATTAATTGTTTTCCTTGTTGTTTTGATGCATGTCTCTTCAATTATGGATTGTTCACTTATAATTATTTCATACAAGTGTGTAGACTTTAATCAATTATATTGTGAAAAGGATAGAGACTTAGTCTCTGCAATGTGAAGCAATGACATTTAAGAGAAAATATATTGGTGCTCAGATATGTTGAGACCAGGAAAGATCATTGCTTAAAGATAAGAATATCGAATGATGAGATATTAATTAGTGAGTAATGTGATGAGAGGGACATGCAGTGGCATTACACCTTGCATGAAAAGCCATAATCTGGGACGCTAAGGAATGAAAGGTAGAGACCTGCTTACGGAGGTCTTGGGAGTAAGGTATTGAGCAGTGAATGTCCTAATGACAAGGGTAGAGCCCTTGATCTGGGATATTCACGTGACCAAGTTTAATAACCCTGACAACTTCTCTACATTCCTAGATTGGTGTGAGGGTATACCTCTATATGGATAGTGGTTGTCCTAAGCCGTTGCTCTATTCCTCAATGATGATGAAGACTGTACAATGTGATGATGATGAGAGAGGTATATGTACTCCTAATCACTTCCAATTTTGTTGATAACTATTACTCACAAATGGAAAGTATGGATTCATACAGAATGAGTAGTATAACTTAGATTAAACCCTAGGTCCCCCTACTTTATTATTGTCAGCTGTGTTTTATTTATGTCAGTGGTAGGATACCTTACCATTTATGTGAAAAAAATTTTAAGAACAAAATCACCTTACTCCTTTGTTTTTCTTTCATGCATGATTGATCGTGATTAATGAAGATGGCAATGTCAGTTCTCTTTAACTTACATGTAGTGTATCATGATGAGGGGACATGGGTATATCATGAGGACACTGATTATCTCACCTACATGCCTCATGTCCATTACCTTTCTGTCTCCCATCCCAATGGTTCCTATGCCCCCTCTGACTTTTGTTATACTGATTTCTTTGGCGACGACTCTGCTGCCAAATTTCTACTATGCACTTTCTACTCCGCCATCAGTGCCTAAGGATCTAGCAATTCTATTCGCTGTGTAACACCCCAAATTTCAAGTACTAGAAATAAACCACGAGGTAGCTTTTAGTAGGACCCTTCCCATGTGTTATTAGACAAAAGGCATTTTAAGAGTTATTGTTATTAGATCACTTATTATTATTATTGTTCCTATCATTGTTATTATATTTATTATTGTTGTTGTTGTTGTTGTTATTGTTATTATTATTATTAATTCTTTGTTATGGTGTTGTTATTATATTATTATTATTGTTATTATTAGTGTTATTGCTATCGACACCTTAGTATTATAAATTAGTAAGAATATTATCATAGAACTCAAAAGAGCATCTAGAGCCAATAAGGGACTAAAGCCCACTAAGCCACATACCCACCCACATGTCATAAGAAGAGAATAAAGAATGAGGGTTAGGTTTAGCCGTCACAAAATAGAAGAAAAAAGAATGTATAGAGAGTATGAGAAGAAAAAGAAGAAGAAGAGAAAGAGAAAGAGGAGGAATAGAAACCGGAGGACCCAAACCTTAGGACTTAGCTTTGCATGTCCATAAAGGTGAGTGCTCTCCCCCATGTCCTTCCTCATCCTTTATGTTGTTCTTGTTCATCTATTTATCTTTTTCCCTCCTTATACCTAAATTTAGGGATTTGATTGGTTTTAAGGGGATTGTGAGGGAGTAAGGAAATTATAGATTAGATTAACTAATTATCAATGTAGAAGAGTGATTAAGAATCTAATTGTTTATCTTGAAGCATTTAGAACTCAAAGACAATAAGAAAAATAAATTAAAATTAGTACCTCGGATCCGCCCGGCGGGATTAGATAGCTGCTGGGTGACTTTTCTTCAAAAATTGGATTCTACGTTGACGCTAGGCGCACGGACCTGCTGGGCGGGTTCGCTGGACCGCTGGGCGAGACTTCTGTCCTACTGGGCAGATACAAGTTTTGCTATTCCATTCTTTGTGTTTGTGAATTCCTTTTTGTAGTTTTTAACTCATTTTTGTTTGTTTTCTTACGTCTTGTTGAGCTTATATTGTATGATTATTATTTACCTTGAAAAATTGAGTGTGATATGAAATTGTGTCAATGTTTCATGATAAAAGTCTATAAAAAGTTGTAAGCATTATTTGTGACCATGCATCATAACATTTGAGTTATGTGATGAGGAAAGTATGTAGAAATTTGGCTGGTAGAGGCCGTGATGGGTTGTCTAACCTTAGCCTTGGGGGTTATCCGGTTGGGAAAACTCCAATGGTCCATGCTGATCCCATGGAGCCGGGGCATACTGGCAAAACTGGATAACCTTGACTAGTCACCGAGGGATATCATGCTAGTTGAGGGTGTGAAAGCCAAAGGCATCGGTACCGATGACGCTTCTTATGGCCTGCATTTACTCCTAGTCTACTTTCTGAAAAGTTTGGGTTGGTGCCACATGTGCATGAGTAATGGTTTAGGAACATAGCATGCATATGTATCTTGTTATCGTGTGATATGTTGAAGTGTGCTACAATTGTAATTATGTGAAATCTGTGTGACCTTCATGAGCGATTGATGTAATGTGAACACGTGTGAAAACGTAATTGTGTCTTGTGATGAAGTGTCAAGATTATGCATATGTGCTTATGTTATGAATGTATGTTATGCTTGTTTGATGAAACAAAATGATGCGTATGTCTAGTTACTAGGCAAAAGATATGAAATAAATGTATGCTTGTAATTAAAATTGTGTTTGCTACCCTAAGGATAAGTGAAAGTCTAGGCCCTAGGATAGTGTTATAAGGGTTCTAGTTGGATAATAATAGTTGTGAATAAGATAGAGAAAAAGTGAATCCTCACACAATGTAATAAAAAGGTATAAGACAAGTAAGGGAGAACAAAATGAGGGTATTAAGGTGAGTGTTAAGGGAGTGTCAAACGTATTTTAGAACGTCTGTGACCTTAGACTTGACTCATAGAGAATAAACTTAAATATAAAAAGGAAGGAGAGTAAAATCTAAACATGAAGGGTTTAAATACTAGAGAAGTTTTTGGTTAAGAAATAGTTCTTAGGTTAAGAATGAGATAGTAAGATTGAATAACAATTGTGAGAATGAGAGAGGAGTTAACAGGAAAAACTGATTATTGAAAGGTGTAGACTCGACCATAGGTATGAATTATTATGAGAGGCCTAGTGAGGCTAAAGCCATGAGAAATAAGTAATGAAGGTTGTCCGAGTAAAGAAGTCTGACCTAGCCGTAGAACCCTTAGAGCACTTACTGAGACATTATGTCTCACTCCTTCAAGTTTCTCTTTTTTTTTTAGGATACAAATGAAGACATGTACAGGTGGAGCTTAGAGTCACGTGCAAGAAGATGTAGTATAGTTTATATTGTTTTCTTATATTCCTCTTTATGTTTTATTTGACACTTTCGGGTGATAGATGAGTTGTATTAGGCGTGTATTTTTCTCATTGTATTATTCGTATATAATATTTAATTATATTTATGAGTCACTTTAACATGTTTCTATGTTTTTAAGTCTTTTTTTTTTGTTCTTAGAAAACTAGGCTTAGTTACGGTAATACCCCTTAGGGTGTTACACGTTGCACCCTTCGTGAATGTGCACCCACCTCTACCTTGGCCTCTAACAGCAAAGGCACTGGCTATAGATGGACAAGTACCTGTAAAGGATGATGGATCACCTATGGAGGTAGTCCTCGCTAAGTCACCCATATACTCCTCCATGGTTGATTACCAGGTAGGGTTGGCTAATGGGTGGCACACTTCCCCATCATCCTCCACCTTTAGACTATGGTCACCTCATGAGGCACCCAGTGGGCACACTTATCATGCAGCTACAGACGACTCGGAGGACACTCTCACTGATGAGGATCTATGGGCCCTATCTGATGGCCTTTTCTTTTTTATATGGGATAGGGTAGATTAGCACTACTCTGAGTAGTACTCTTTTGATGTATATATTGGGGGTAGGTAGTGCCTATTTTGGATATAAATTTTGACTTTCCCTATATCCCTAATTTTCCTTTAGTACTTCAATAAGTTGGTATGTTTTTACAAAACCATGATGTACAAGGATGCAGATATATACAGATTTGATCTTTTTATCTTCTACTACCATTTCCAAACTCAGCGATGCTTACTTCTTCTTTTTTATTTTAATAGTTTCAAAAGATAATCAAATGTAAAATAAAACAAAAAATTTTAGTCTTATTTATATCAACTCAAACTTAACAACTAATATAATTAGTTAATTAATACAGGTTATAACCAATGTGAACAGGTGTCATATTTAGTGGTATTAGAGTAGTTCTTTCCTGTTAAAGCCTGGGGTTTGGCTGTGACTTTATTTGTGTTGTGTGTTCTTTGATTCGCTGTTGACAAACAGGGATGTAAGATAAATTGTTTGAGAAACAGAAATATAATATAAGTATAGAAATGTATACATGCAGATGGAAGCGGACGTCCAAGCTTACTAAGAAAAGTGTTCTGCACACTCAATAGAAGACTTTGCTAAGAGTAGGCCTAACGTTAGTTGTCGAGTTTAGTAAAAGTGATTAACGCATGTCTAGGTAGGTTATGGCCAGGAAAAACTTGATACTTAAGAGTGTCCATCGTGACCCACCTCTCTTTCTTGAGAATCTATCTGATGTACTATTTCATAGATTACTTTTACTCACTTAACATATGATTTTATTCAGAGAACTAAACATTGATTCTCTTTTTTAGCCAATGGTTAGAAAACCACCACAAGATGTTACCCAGCAAATACTCAAAAGAATGGCTATGTCCTCGAGAACATGAACCAAGAACTGGGTGCTAAACCCACAAAATACTAAGGCCTTGCAACTTTCCGCAAGAATGATCGTTCAAAGGTGGATTTGACCCTGACGATGCTCAAAATTGGATTACAAAGATTGAGAAAATCTTTACAAACATGGTGTGCACTAATGCACACAAGGTGACTTATGCCACCTTTATGCTATCTGAGGAAGCTGAGTATTGGTGGAGGTACACTAGACAATAAGAAGTTGAAGGAAGGTTGATCACATAGGAAGTATTTTCCAGATGACCTAAGGTGGAGGAAAGAAGTAGAGTTCCTTAATATGAAATAAGGCAACATGACTATTGGGGAATTCAATGCCAAATTCGATGAGTTGTCAAATTATTGCCCCCATTTCAAAGGAGTTGATGAAAGGTCCTAGTGCTCTAAATTTGAGAGCGGATTAAGGCCTAACATATAGCAAGTAGTGCGTTATCTTGAAATAGCCTAGTTTCCCACTTTGGTGAATCACTGCAAAATCTATGAGGATGTCATGGATACGATGAAAGCTCAATCAAAAAGCGGAGGACCTTAGAGAAATAAGAGGCAAAATTTTCTTGAAAAAAAAGAAGCCATATTATATCCCACCTAGATCAATTGGCGAATTATTTGGCCAGAAGGCTGTTGCTACTAGGAGTTTTAATACTCCTATTCGATGTTACCACTATGGAGGACCTCATTACCAGAGGGACTCTGACAAGCCAATGGTCACGTACTTCATCTACGAAGAGAAAGGCAACTACAATAACATGTGCACCAAGCCTAGAAGGAATAGGGCAATGGAAACAATAACGGGAAGGCTCCAACTAGTAGACCCTGAAACAATGATAAAGTCCTTACCATGAGCGGAACTGAGGTAGCAATATCTGACGACCTCATTTAGGGTAAATGTGTCATAAATGGTAATCTCTTAATGTGCTATATGATTTAGGTGCAACTTATTGTTTTATTTTCCATGACTGTGAAGCATTTAAATTTGCCTATTTCACTTCTACCATATGATCTTATTGTTTCTACTTTTACCAATATTCCTATTATAACATCCTATGCATGTTTAAACTGGCGAATTATTATAGAAGGCAAAACTTTTCCTATAAATTTCATCTGTTTACCTTTAACTGGATTAGACCTGGTGTTAGGAAAGGACTGGTTATTTTTTGATCACATCCTTCTTAACTGTCATGAAAAAGCCTTAGTATTTGAATCAAATTTCGATGACTCTGTGGGATTTGAGATAGTGACTACCAATTCCCAAGATGCTCCTAAAGACAAGAAAACTCAGGTATACGTGATCATATTTTCTCTAAAAATCAACAGAGATTTAAGTGTTGATAATCTACCTATTGTTTGTGATTTCCGCAACGTCTTTCCTAAAGACATCCATAGTTTACCCCCTGAAAGAGAAATAGAATTCACTATAAACTTAGTACCATGATCATGACCCATATCTATAGCACGTTATAGGATGTCCCCTCTGGAGCTAATAGAGTTGAAGAGGCAAATAGGTGAGCTCTTAAAAAAGTAGTTTATTAGACCTAATGTTTGCCCTTAGGGTGCTCTAATACTGTTAGTGAAGAAGAAGGATGGGAGCATGAGATTGTGTGTAGATTATTACCAATTCAACAAGATCACCATCATGAATAAGTACCCATTACCTAAGATAGATGATCTCATGGACCAATTAAAAAGAGCTGTGATATTTCAAAGATTGACTTGAAATCTAGTTACCATCATATTAGAGTCAATGTAACACCCTCAATTTTAGGAAATATTATTATTAATATTTAATTTCCAATAAATGCTTATATTATTATTTTTTATTAATGCTATCGTCCTGATATACAAAGACATTGCATGAAAGCCTAAATATCAATTCTTTACCCTATGAAATTAAAATTTTCTTAGAACAAGAAATTATATTTAGACTTATACGAGTCAAATTCACAGAATTAATTGGAAATCTTGACAATTAGAAACATAACCACCAAAGGGTAGATAAATGTTAAATAAATATATAAACATGACAAAATGACATTCTAAACATGAAAACATGCTTAGGATATTATTTTATAGTTATAGGAATTTTTTTGTAATTTTCAGAGATTCCTCAATTTCAACTTAAAGTGCTCACGGTAACTATGCGAGGTCAACTATATAATGCACCAATTACGGGGTTTCAATCTATTTTTTATTTTATTCAAGTGTTTTTTTTAACTATCTTAATTGTAATAAATGGGCTAGTTTGACAATAAATAGGAGTCTAAGTTTCAATCCTAGTTTAAGTTTCTTTTGAATTCAATTTAAGTTGTTATTTGGATCTTATGCTTTCTTAGTCCTTTGCTTATGTTTCTTTAGAATTAGGGTTAGACTCCTTGGAATAAACACTATAAATAAAGATGTAATCCCTCTCATTTGAAAAATTTGAATGATATTTGAAGTTCCTCATTTGTGAGTGTGAGTAGAGCATTAACTCTTCTTTTTGGTTTTGGGATTAGAACCTCTTTGAATCTTTTTAAAGGTTTTCATAACTTTGTGGCAATTCCTCACTCGGCTTATTATTCTCAATAGAGTGTGGCGCCTTCTTTCACCTTTTTTTTCTATTCTACATTTTTTCTATTATGTATCATTTTCATTTTCTTGTCTTTTTTCATTTTGTCATTTTAATTCTCTTGCTTATTTTTCTGTGATTCATTTACTTTAATTCTCTTATCTATTTGCAAAAGTCTCATCTTTTACCTTTCTTCTTAATTTTTATTCTAAATTCTTGTTTCCAAGATAACCAACTCAAGGATGCCCCGTTAAAAACAATATGAATCCCATCAAGATCGTATCATTTTAGGTCTTTCCAAAGAGAACATTGATGTCCTTCACCCGTTCATAAACTTGCTCACCAGTTAAGGCCATCATTGCAATTTCATCCTCTTGACATCCATTAATTTTTTTTTTCAATCTACGATATGGGTGATTAGGTCTAAGAAATCTCTGATGTATAAGCTAAATTATCTTTCTTCCATGTTGTAGTTATTGGTAGCATACTCCATCTTCACATATAGGGCATGCATTATGCCCCTTAAAATTATACCCACTCAAGTTTCCATATGCTAGAAAGTCATAAATGGCACAAAATAACATTACACGCATCTTGAAATTTTCACTACACAAAATATCAAACACATCAACACCTTCCTCCTGTAGCATTCTTAAGTCTTTAATCAAAGGACTTAGATAAACATATATGTCATTTTCTAACTGTCTTGGTCCCAAAATCAAGATAGATAACATAACATATTTTTGCTTCATGCACAACCAAGGAGGCAAGTTGTAAATTACTAGGAGAATAGGTCATGAACTATGCTTACTACTTAAGTTACCATATGGATTTATTTCATTTGTAACAAGTCTAAGCCTAAGGTTTCTTGGCTCATTCTTGAAATTTGGAAACAAACTATCAATTTTCTTTCATTGCAAAGAATCAACCAGATGGCAAAGCTGTTCATCACATTTTCTCTCATTTGAATGCCATCTAAGGTTCTTTGCGTCATTTGCATTAGCAAACAATTACTTTAACCTTAGAATTATTGGAAGATCCTATAAGACCTTTGCAAGGGACCCTCCTTTGTGCTATCATCAATACTAGACTCACTATCCTTCACTTTGTAGTGTGATACCCCACATCTGGGGCATTTATGCATCTCTTCAAACTTTTTTTTGTACCATATGAAATCATTAGGGCACGTGTGTATTTTCTTATACTCCATACCCATCAGACACAGCATCTTCTTCACCTTATAGTTACGATTCTATAATGTATTACTTTATAGAATCAAGTTTTTCAATAACTCAAGCAATTCAGTGAAGCTTTTGTCATTACACCCATTTTTCGCCTTCAAATTGACCAATCTTAACACTGCTAACAACCATATGAAATTAGTGCACCCAGATACAAATGCTTCTCCGCATCACTGCACAAAGTTTCATACACATGAGCTCGATGAAAAGACTCTTGTCCAACCTCACAAATCATATCCTATAATCAATCGTCCATATATACATCAAACTCCTCTGTTTGAGAGACACTTGGTATGTCTAATAATTCACCATGCCATGTCTATCTTGTATAACTCTTAAGAAACCCATCACAAAGAAGATGTTCCTGTATTACCTTAACTTTCTAGTCTTCTCTCATTCAAATAATTAACATAATGACAATAAAACCTTCTATTATTATTAGGAAGATTTCTTTCAACAAACTATAAAAACTTTTTCACTTCATTCTCATACTCATCATTTGTGTGTCTACTATTCATCCAACTATCCATCATTACATTCTACAGATATATTCACTAGTAAATCTATTTAATTATGACATGTCATCACTTTTTATATAAGGTGTGGTCCTATCCCATTTAGGAAGACTATTTTTATATTTGATTAATACGTAGAGGTTAAGTCTCATATCTTAAATTTGACAAAATTTCAACAGCATCTTGCATTGATCTCCAGGTAAACAAAATAAAAATGGCAACATCAAATCCACCACAATCAAGTATGCACCTAGAGAACAAACATGAAATGCACTAAACTCAAAATTTCATCAAATCTAAGATGAGACTTAACCTCTCCATATTAATCAAGTATAAAAAAAAGAATCTTCCCAAACTGTCCAACTTAGACAATTCAAGATTTAATACAATGATTAGTACTTTAATCATTGTATTGAATCTCAAATGGAAAACTAAGGTTCACTCATAATGCATAACTTGAATAAAAAACAAAACAACAAACAGGAGCACATACAAGCCATAAGGAAAACATAAACTTTAACAATAAACAAGTGCATGAGCAAAATGCTTTTACATGTGTAATAATCCTTTCCAACAACCTATGACACACATAGTTCAAGTCTACTTCATCTGTGTCCACAAGAAACTAGTTTCCTACATAATTTTATAAACACCAATGTTCCATCACTATCCCTATAATAGCCACTCATGCCTCAATAAAAGAATGTTGAGTTGGAGACATTATCCTACAATCTAGGCAACTGAGGGATAAAAGGAGCAGGCAAACCACCATGACTTGAAGATGTCTCGAATTTTTCCTCAGATTTCATAAACTAATCCGTCTGAGTTGCAACTAGTCCTTGTACATTTAACACTAGGTACTACTGTAGAAAACACTTTTTAAAGCATGAATTTAACTCAGTTCAAAATGAATCGGTTTAGAATAAGAACGCAGTGACATTTTTGAAATTTGATCAAACTGTTTTAACTTGGTTCAGGTTCAACCAGTTTAAAAACAATATTTTGAATTTAAAATAGACAATATGGGCCACTTTTTAAATCAGTCTAGCTGGGAACTGATTTTAAAAGTTGACCTTTTAAATCGGTTTAATTGTGAACTAATTTAAAAAGTCCACTTTTTAAATCGGTTCCCAACTGAACTGATTTAAAAAGTGGCTTCTTATACATTTTACGCACATGTGCGCCTTCATTTCTACTTGTCCAAACATTTTTACTTGGAATCCTCCTTCCTCACCCATATCCCTTGGCCATTTTCGAAGCACCTCCACTGCTTTCTACCCCATTTGAAGCTCCTTGCGCAAAGAACCTCCACTGTTCGAAGCTCATCCTTCCTCATCCATATCCCTTGCCTTGTTTGTAGCTTTCAAACTCTCTCCAAGCTCGTAACTCACGCAAGAAGTTTGCCATTGCCATTGCCATTGTTGGAGCTCGTGCACTTGTGGAAGTGGAAACTAACTTCGTGTACTCTATGAGCAGCTCGAAACACACTCGTAGGTTAGTGGTTTTTGATTTGGTTCATTATTGGTTGTTCAAAGCTCGTCCTTCTTCATCCATATCCCTTGCCTTGTTTGTAGCTCTCAAACTCTCTCCAAGCTCGTAACTTGCGCAAAAGGCTTCATTACTGTTGTTGTAGCTCCCACACTCATGGAAGGGGAAGCTAACTTCGTGTACTCTGTGAGTAGCTTGAAGCACACTTGTGGGTTAGTGATATTTGGTCCATTATTGGTTGTTCAAAGCTCGTCCTTCCTCATCCATATCCCTTGCCTTGTTTGTAGCTCTCAAACTCTCTCCAACCTCGTAATTTGCACAAAAGGCTATCATTACTATTGTTGGAGCTCGCACACTCGTAGAAGGGGAAGCTAACTTCGTGTATTCTATGAGTAGCTTGAAGCACACTCGTGGGTTAGTGATTTTTGATTTGTTCATTATAGTTTATTTTTTATTGCATCTATTGTATTTTTTTTAGATAACAATGTGATTCTGCCCTTGGAGCAAATGTATGGACATGGTTATTAGTTTTTATGTTAATTTAAAATTACACTTTTTAAAACGGTTGTAACTACAACCGATTTAAAATGTGTTACTTTTTAAATCGGTTCCCCACTAAACGGAGTTAAAAAGTATTTTTTAAATCGTTTCAACTTACGATTTAAAATGATAATACTTTCTATATCGCCTGTATCTAAATCGATTGTAAAACTGATTTAAAATTTTTTAACCAATTTAAAAAGTGTTTTCTGTAGTAGAGTACTTAAAAAATAAGTAATCTACTTAATTCTATTTGTAATCCCAAAGTCCTTAATTACCCTACTTTTAATTCTTTTTAAAAAGAATTCAACTAAACTATTCATGGACCTAAACTAAGGTTTCACAATCATGTTCATGTGAGACACTTAAACCATGGTTTCATAATTTTACAAAAAAATCAGGTAGAGTTTCCTCTGTATTCTAGTACTTTCCAATATACTTGTTTACAAGTATTCAAACACAAAACTAGACAAACAATCCAATCCACAACAAATTCCAATCCAATCCACAACAATCTAGTATTTCTATTTTCAATTAATTTTCATATAGGGCATGAGTATACCACAAATAAATATAGTATAGGACATTAGCAAAGTATAGGGCATAAGGATATGCAATTTCTATTACAATATACCACAAAAGATACAGTATGGGGCAAAAGCAAGATGGTGATACAGTATATCTCCCAAACTGAAAAACGACTCAAGAGATAAATAAATACACATATAGGGCATGAATGAGATGGAAAAACACATGAAACCGAGTTGCCTGCAATGGCGGTACCAGTGGCGTCAACGACAAAGAACGATGACAAAACGTGAAGGTGGCAATGGCTTTCACATTGATGTTGAGTGATGAATGCAACAAAGAGAGAGAAATGAAGAAACAAATGTTCCCAATAGCAATGGCGCCTAGTGGTAGTGATTCCTTGCAATGGTAATGGTGTCAATGGCATATAGGGTTGGGGTGGGAAAGAAAGAGTCATGGTTAGGGTTGGGGTTAGGGAAGAAGGAGAAAAGAATGGCGTACTTGGTTGTCGACAGTGACAAAGGCGGAGTTGCGGTAGTCAACTGTGGCAAAGTAGTAGTATAATGGTGGTGGTGGTGGGAGGGGGGGGGGGGAAGTTGCAATCATGTTTTGAAGAAGACCCTGTCAAGTTGTAGGGCACCAAAATGTAAAAGCTATTTTACATAGGTTATAATTATAACTGATGTAAAAAACATATTTTTACATCTATTATAATTTTAACCAACATAAAAGACTCATTTTTACACTGATTAAAATTTTAACTGATGTAAAAAGACTTTTTTACATTGGTTATACTATACTATAATCGATCTAAAATCTTGTCCAATTATTTACAAAAATGCCACCACGCTTTTGTTTACATCGGTTGTAAAATAATTGATGTAAAATGTTGTTGTAAAATCCAATTTTTATATTAGTGATAAATCACAAGGTGCTAAATATTCATAAAAATTCTACATAAATTAAATTTACAAGGTGCTAAATATTAATAAAAATTCTACATAAAATAAAGTTACGACTCTAAAGTGAGATCAAAATGTTTAGAGTTTATGTTCAAACATAAAGGGGAGGGGGTTAAATAAATAGAATAAAGGCAAGTTGAAGGATCAGATTCAATGACTTCACACAGAGGAGTGAATTCTATTCTTATTTGATAACAACTAACTTCTTCCAATGACACATATAATGTTAGGAAGAAAATGCAAGCTACTGTGAAACTAACCTAGACTACCATTAAAGAGCTAAAAGAGAAGATAAATGAACATTCATATTCTTTCATTGATAAGCATAGCCTATGAGGAGTACAAATTTATAGCCAAATTGTTGCTACTGATGACCCTACAATTGTCCTCATCCTAGCTTAGGGAAAATAACATTAAAAGATAAACAAAATAATACTCTAATATTTTAAGCCCATCCAATATAATCTTTTAGCCATTTAGGTTTAAAGACATTTTTGGGCCTCCTAACATATAATGCATGATGTATCATCTAAATAATCCAGAAAATAAATGTTTTTGTCAAATAAGTCTAGACTATGATAGATGCATGTTGATCCAACAAAAAGTAAAATGGATTGAAAATTAAAAGATACCTTTCTTGTCCCAATCAATTCCACATCTTGCATAATGTAACATGTCAAAGGATAGAGATGGATATGGCAACTGCTAATTTGAAGTGAAAGAAGCAATCATAGCAGGAAGACCCCTCTCGAGAGGGAGCTGAACTTGACTGCCAGAAGGCTCATAGTTTGCAATGCACATAGTTAAAAGCTGACTGTCAAAGAGACGTGCTCCAAAGCTACCATAGCCACAACCTATGTCTAGTATAGTTCGAACCTGCAAATTTTAGGTTGCCAACATTCTCAATCAAATAATATTTCAGGAAAGGAATATCACAGTCAGCCTTCATGAACTTAGTTCAGATCCAATGCCACGACTACCCATAAAAAAATTTAACACAAGTCCCTCCAAGACACTTTATAACAAACAATTTTAGATGGTGCAAGTTTAAAACAGGCATGAAATATACAAGTAACAAGGTTATCATTGTATACCCACAGTGAATGTTTTCAGAATATTCATTTGATCAAGATACTTAATATTTATATGTTTTCAATACTAGAATGTAGATACCAATTTCCTAATAGTAAAATATATGGCAATAAATATGCTGAATTTGACAGCAAACTAGCTTGTGTCAAATAAGTGAAATATGAGTTCAATGAATAAGGGCCATCATGAAAAATCAAGCAACAAACACTTGATGTGCCCATTTCAAGAGAGAGCACAAATGTATTTATCCCTGCTTGTATGAAGATTCAGTTCTAAGTCCAATCATTTTGGCTATTTGATAAGAGTAGTCTTCAACACCATCAAACATATGGAAGGCTGAGCGAAATGAAATTTGCTCTTCATCCAGAATATCATCCTGTAATTAAATTACATATGAAAACTTTAGGAATCAAAAATAGCTGAAAGCGTAACAGCAAGTAGGAGAAACATTCATATGCCACTTACCTCTTTGTCAAGCTTCCAGAAGAAAGAACCTCCCGTGCTGTGATCTTCACATTAACAACCCAGATAACATATTTTCCAGGAGGCCACCTAAAAGGAATTTTGTAATTCGCTGGTGGCAGAAATAAACAATTCTGCCGAAGACTCAGTTAAACTATGCTTGGCAATTCTAATGAATAACTAAGACCACTCAGGAAAGTTGTCAAGAACGCTAATAAACTATACGAAGAATTTTGTGTTGTATAATGTCCAAGGGTTAAATTTTTTCTTTTACAATATATCTTTCTGAAACTAAGTTTTACAAAATCTCCTAAGTGTATAACTACAAACGTTTGACTTTTCCAAATGCCTGAACATACTAAAACTATTTAACAATCTTTTCTGTTTTCTAAATGGTATATCCACATAGTTTGCAAAAATTATTTGGCATCTTCAAAAACCTTAGAATATACAATTTAATCTTATTTTTGTGGTTTCTCGTTAATCTTTCACTTATGGCTCCACCCCACCATTTTGAAAAAGTTTGCATCCAGCACATTATGCAAGTTCTTAACCAAAAATTACCCTTCACATTTCCTTAACCAAATAAACCTTATTAAACGGAACCAAATAAATGAATTGAAACGTGCACATACATACACATACGTATGCCTTTTAGAACCAGAGTGCGAATACAAAACCAGAACATTTTCAAAATGTATTTTAAATTGGTTGTTCTAAGGATATCATTTAAATAAAAGTCATTTATGGTGAATATATTCTATCCTTTCCATTCCTCGCCTCTTTTTTTCCCATTTCCTGTCCCTTACTTCTTCCCAAAGAATGGGTTAAATTAATTTAAATATCTCTCTCTTCTTTAAGATGATGCATACAACAAAAATATTATGCTCTGCAGCAAATATTATATTAGAACACTTAGCATCACTTTTGAGTGTGAGACATAAAATAGTGGGAACCTGATGATTGGGCTGTCCTATAGTTAAAATAAAACTACTTCCTGGACGATAATAAACAGGGAATATTGATCAACTACTGCATATGACAAAATCTGTGAATCAAATACGTGTTAAGAAATAAAATAAATACAAGAGACTTGAACAATGGTATGCTGATTATTGAATGCTACATTGTACTTGATGCTTCTTTGTTCTGGCTTTGGCAATATTGTGGTGTTCTACATATGACCTTGGAGTAGGAGTGACATAGCAAAGAACCACACTACCAAAGTTGTTGCTGCAGAAGTCCAAATTGATGGACTCAGGTAGCATGGCAATTAACATCAGAGCAGATATGGTGCAGCAAGACAAATTTAATATTAGCATCACAAAGCTTCACGGAATCTAGATTATCTTTGACATTATGCACCCTAACAATATTAGCTCCTTCCAAAACACCAGCCGTGACAGAAGCAATGGTAGCCGGATCCCTCTCAGCCGCTGTGGGACAAGAACAAATTTCACCTAAAAATCTCTTTCTTGAGGGTCCAATTAGCATGGGAGCATGAGAGATGGCCAAACTTCTTTTGGCAATCTCTTCTCTGATATCAGGTAGTCCCATGAGGATGTATAAATTGTGTTCAGTTTTTCTTTGAGAATCTAATGCCAGGGTCAATCATAATCGTCCATGCCAGGATTCTTCTGCCTCTCTAACCTGTGAGTATAATTCTGATGATATTAATTTACAAACATTATCATATTTCAGGTTTTCACTATTCTGCAATGTACATGGGTCCCCCCTCATGTGCATTGCAACATAAGGAACACGTGACAGAACTAAACAGTTATGAAGAAGAGAATGTCAATAACATACACTTTGCAACATACTTTTTAGTATTGGATGAATTTCATGTAGGCTCCACCGAAAAAGAAGTAGATCTGTGTTTTTTAATGTGACACACGTGAAACTTACCTAATAACATGTTTTGGAAGAATGTGTGAAAGAATGTTGGGTTCCTCCAATTTTGTAGTTACCATGCATAGTAAATTACTATGTTTTGGAATTCATTTATGACTTTGGAGGAAATTTATATTCATCTTTGAAAGAATGAGAAACCAATTTTCAAAGGTTAAGGAAATGTGAAGAGTAATATTTGGTTAAGAACTTGCACAATGTGCTGGATGCAAACTTTTTCAAAATGGTGGTGGAGGCATAAGTGAAAGATTAAAGAGAAGCCACAAAAATGAGATTAAATTGTACTTTCTAAACTTTTTGCAGATGCCAAATAATTTTTACAAACTATATGTACATACTATTTAGAAAACTGAAAAGATTGTTAAATAGTTTTAGTATTTTTTTTTTGTCATCATGTTATAAGTACAAAGTATCTATCGGCTTTGCCGATGACTAACCTTTATCAGGGTTGGTTGGCCACTTTTAGTAAGGTCTATTCTTCCAACCATGTTTGTTTCATCCACAATGTTCAAACCTGAGATCTTGTTTAAGAGATCCAAGTCCAGTTCCATTCAAATCAACAACTTGTTGGTGTTAAATAGTTTTACTATGTTCAGGCCTTTGGAAATGTCAAACGTTTGTAGTTACACACTTAGGAGAGTTTTTAAAACTTAGCTTCGGAAAGATATACAGTAAGACAAAATTCAACACTTGTTAGACAATGTAATAAAATAAATAAAGATAAAGAAGATAATATAGAGGGATTGACACTACTTTACTTCACAACAAGAATCTATATCTAGCCCTGAACATTCTTGACTATAGCCCACGTATTCTTTCACAATCATTTCCAAGCTCAAGTCTAGGCATTATTTTTAAACCAGACTATTTAGGTTCTACACACCCAACTGTTTGAAAAAAAAAATATTGAAATCTTAAGCTATCTCACAAATACTTTAAATGAGAGTATATTAAATAAAATACAAAATAAATCAAAGAATGAAAGAATTGAATAGAGTAGGTGTTAGAGCTTTGAATGTGGCTTTTATGTAATTAGCAACATTTAATTAACTCTTCAATTTTCTTTTTATAGCACTTGAAATTAAAAGATGCTGGAGACTATCTTTAATCGAGTAATATTCACTTTTCACATCTATACTTGTGAAATGCTCAAATAATATTCTGAATTTGTGGGTGTATTAGCAGTATCAGCTATTTTTTATAGGATTTTCCCTTATAAAGTAAGCAAATAATACAACTACAAAAAGTTGTTCATATATATTACATTTTTTTTCTTTTTGACTTTTTGTATGTTGGGCACAGAACTTGAAATTACTTTGTAGCAAGGAGTTGATTTTGTGCTTGAACACTTCAGAATCGTGCTGAGAAAGCCTTCAGAGGATGATGCCTGATCCCACAATTAGATGCCACACAAATGGCAGTATGCCACTCTAATCAAGCACACATTAGATGCATCTCAGACACTTCTTCAACATACTTGCAGCTTTGAAAAATGCATTTCCGTGTTGATTTCTTGTATTTTTAAGTGTCTTTCTAATTTCCTGCACACTCAGTAAAGACATCAACTTTTTCATATTCAACTAATCATATTTATATTATTAATCAAAACCTAGGATCCCAGGCATCTTGAAACCTAACAATAAGGACTGGCTATTCAAGCTATTCAAAGGGCTCTGCAGCATTAAATCCGTGTATTTCCATAATCAAAGCAAATGAAGAACATTGAATATATGATGAATTTGAAAAGGATCTAACAGAAGAATCAAATTACCTATTCTCCTAAGAAGTTCTCTGAAAAATACTAACTTCACACTTTTTTAACACATTCTTTAATATAATCTTAATATTAGTCCATTCTTTAAAAATTCAATACTTATACATGACCTATTTACAAAACAACTAAAATTGATCCTTTCAAAAATAAAACAAAGATAAATAGTGAGTTACAAGGATTGTATTTTCATCATTGCTCATCCTCCAACTCATTTAAAACTTTCTTCTTTTAAATATTTGGAAAATAATTAGGATGCTTTACAGGAGGAAGTTCTACAAAGGATTTAGCATCACTTTATTATGTGTGTATTTGGGTGAGCATTTGCAAAATTGGTTTAGAATGAAATTAATTTTTCAAAAATTGATTTTGGTTAAAATTGATTTTGAAGAGATGTGATTTATATTTAAATGTTTTTATTTTAAAAGGAAGTTAGTAGTAAAATTCAGTATAAAAATTTTGATCTAATGCAAAAATTATTTAAAGTTGCTTCAATTCAAAATCAATTTTTGATCCAAAACCAATTTCTCAATGTGGAATCAAACATGTAAATATTTATCTAAAATCACATTAGCTAGTATTTCAATGTAATTTTGAATGATACAACATGAATTGAAACACACTATATATATTAGCTGATAACATATTTCAAAGTTTAAAATTGCAACTTTTTTCTATAATTATATCTTTGAGAGATAAGTGTGTGTTTAAATGAGTATTTGAAAAATTGATTTTGAAATAAAATTATTTATGTTTGAATACTTTTATTCTAAAAGCAAGTTAATAGTAAAAATCAATATAAAATTTTAGATCTAACACAAAAAGTACCTAAAATTGTTTTAACTAAAGATTAATTTCAAATTCAGAATCAATTCTTTAATGTAGAACCAAGTGAACATTTATCTAAAATCACATAAACTAGTATTTTAACGTGATTCAACCATGAATCGAAATATCCATTTAAGGTGGGTTAGCATTAGGAGAAGCAAGGTAAGTGAATATTGTTTTACTGGGCAAACTGGTTTGGCAAATTTGTCATGACAGGAATAGTTCATGGGTTCAATCATTATGCAACAAATATTTGAAGCATAATTCTGTTTTCAAAAGGACAGATCAGAAGCATAATTCCTATTGTTTGGAGAAGCATTATTAAGGCTATGCAACTTATGAAAGATGGATTTTATGTTCATCCTGTTTCAGATAATTCCTTTTTTCTAGTTTCAGGACTGGCCAGCCATATTGAGAAAAACTAGTAGAATTTATAAATGTTGCCTACGTTTTTCCATTATTTGAGTGAAAAATCGCTCACACTTACATTAATGACAGCGATCCAAACATGTTAGCCTACACATTTCTGGATTTGTCACACACATGCACACAGACATATATGAATCTAAATTTCAATGTAGTGTAATTTTTTCCAAAGGAATCCTGATTTCATTTCACTGGCAACAAATACCCTAGCAATCTGTTTCAGAATCTATAGTATCATGTCTTGCCACACATTATTTATCTAACATTACATACGAGGTAAACAAAAATAAAATAAAATAAAACACAACTTTTACCTAAGTTTCCCCCTCTTCATAAGTTATTGATTATTGTATTGAAGAACATCTGATTCAATCTTTGTCATAGGATCATCCTTGATCTCAATTTCATGTGCAAGACTTCCACAACCTGCATCGCAACTCGATTCTCTGCTTCAATGTGTATCATCTCCTCTTCCCGCTATTGCCGCTCAAAGCAGGTATCAGCATCTGCCCAAATGAAACACACAATCAATCACAAGGGACAAAACAACACATAAAATTATAACATTCACGAATTAGGGTTAAAAACCAAAGAAACTGAAAAAAGGACTTCGGGGTTTTTGACGTACTTGACTGAGCTGCCCGCTCAGAGATGCTCACCACCCTTGATGCATTTAGGGAGGGCGTAACTGACGGTGAGGACGCAGTTGTAAACTCGGCATCATTCATGGAGCTTTAGGACTGCGTCCTTACAGTTAATTACGTCCTCCCTGAACACCAAACTTTAGGATGGTGCCTCTGGGTAGCCTAGTCCAGTTCTCACCACATACGTTATGCAATTTATTAAGCATAAGCATAATGCATTATTACATAGTTTTATAATATTGATTAATTATTTTACTTAAAACTTCTTATTAAATATTAACTAAATAATTAATATCTAATTTTAATTTCTTTGTAAAATTTCAGAATTTTATTATTTTAATTTTTCTAAGTTTGTAAATAACCTATTATTTCAATGACATTTTCTTAAATTCAAAATTTTATTCTAAGAGATTTACAAAACTTTTTAACTAGATTCTTTTAGAAAAATTCTAAAATATATTAATATCTTAGAATATTAGGTTTTCTAAATTTTTTAAGAATTTTAGGGGTGAAATCACTGTTTTGCACCAAGTTCACAATTTATTATCTATTATCTATTATCTATTCTTATTCTTATATTATATTATATATAATATTATATATATATTATAAAAGAAGGTTTTGCCGCACAGGCAAATATGATGTAGCATCACCATATTCATTCTTTTTCCGCCTCAAGTTCACCAATTTTTTAATTCATAAAAACACATTATTATATTTAATTATAGTAATTAAGGTCATTATAATAAGTATCCAATTAAATCATTAAATCTTAAATGAATTTGATTTTATATAATATAGTAATCAATTTTTTAAAATTTTACAAAATATTGTATTATATATATTATAAAAGAAGGTTTTGCCGAGCAGATATGACGCGGCGTAACCATATTCATTCTTTTTCTGCCTCAATTTCACCGATTATTTTAATTCACAAAACACATTATTATGTTTAATTATAGTAATTAAGGTCATTATAATAAGTATCCAATTAAATCATTAAATCTTAAATGAATTTGATTTTATATAATATAGTAATCATTTTTTTAAAATTTTACAAAATATTTGTTTGATAATTATGGTAACTTTTGTTTATTTTCTTGATTTTATAATAATATACCCTAAATTTGTATGATAATGATAATAAATTTTTATGTTACCTTAAATACTTATAACGTAATGAATAGTAATAATTAAGGTGTATATATTTTGATTAAATTAATCAATTAAATCTTAAAATAATTTTGATTTTATATAATATGGTAATCAATTTGTTAAATATCATAAAATGTTTGCTATAATTATGGTAACTTTTTGTTTATTATCACGATTTTATAATAATTTACAGTAAATTTGTATTATAATGATAATAAATTGTTATGTTACCTTAAATGCATGAATAATAATAACTATAATAATAGAATTTATGGTCACCTTTTCTAATTATTATCCTTATTTTATTATTTTATAATAATTTATATTATTTATGTATTATAAAATTATTATAGTAATTTATTATTTTATTATTTATTTTTTAATTAATACAAGATATAATTATAGTAATTGAGGGTAATTACAATTAACGTAATACAATGAATATATATTCTAATTAAATCAATAAATTAAATTATTAAATCTTATAAGAATTTTGATTTATAATACAACAATCAATTTATTAAATTTTATGAAATATTTTATATAACTACGATAATCATTTACAAAGTGATCAAAATAACAAATAAATAATAAATAAAATAAATTTATTTAATTATGATATATTTAATTACGGTAATCAATCATGATTTGGCATTCTGATTGATAATACAATTATATATTTTAATTTGAGTTAATTAATAACACTAATATATATTTTGATTCAAATTGATAATAAATTTAAATTTAAATTAAGCATTTAAGACATTTTTCTCTTGTTAAAATATAATTTTTTCCATTTTTATTTTATAAAAATATATATTATATTAATTAAGGTAATTATAATCATTACGATTTTCATAATTTAAACATTCAAATTGGTAACACAAATATATTCTGATTCAAATTAATTTATAGTACAAACATATATCCTCTATATATACTAGTGTGAGAACTTGAAACTGAATGTAGTGGGGTAGTTTGTAGAATTAATTAAGGAGTAAAGACATCTAAATAAATGTGGAGACCGAAACAGGTATTGCCTTTATTAATAGTTATAAATAAATTAGAATATATCTTGAACGATGTATTATTAGGGACCATTCTTCAATGAGAGCAATTTTAGCTCTTTTTTTTTCAACGATAACGTTTATAGTAATTTTTTTTAACCTCTTATATTTTCGATCTATCATTTTTATTTTTATTTCTAAATTGAATTTTAATATTTTTTTAAAAAAATCATCAAAATTTAAAAATAACCTTGTATCACAATATACATTATTTATCATAAAGTTAAATTATAATTTATTTGATAAAAATATTTATTTATTATAAATTTTAATGAGAAAATAATGTATTAACGGTGTAAAGCAGTTTTACACTGTCATCAGTGAACAACCAATTTCATTCAGGTGATTAAAACTAAAATACTAAAAAATGACAAAAAGAAAAATAAATAAATAACAAAAAATCAGAATGAAATAAGACCGGGGGGGGGGGGGGGGGGGGGGGGGAGGGGTTTTAAAGTTGTTGGGCCAATAAACATGGTTTCCTGGCTTAGAGTCCACAATCTAAAAAAGAAAAAGAAAAGAATAAAACAAAAGAAGATAGAGTAACAAAAATAAATAAAATAAGAAAATTTGAAATCAGTGAGCCATGCATCACATATGATGCTTTTTCACGTAAATGAATATGTGATCACAATACTCTCACAGTCACTTTTTGTATCATATGCAAAAAGTTTCACCCTTTACCCTTTATCTCACATCTCAATTCATAGGGACTCCCTCTCTTGCATCAGATGCCATATGCACATGTTAGTATACATGCACTCTCACCTCACCCAATATCCCCTCACCATAACAAACTGACCCCACATTCCGATTACCCAATGTAACAAATTCACACACTCTCACTAAGACCAAAAAATAACAACTTTCTCTCTCACACTCATAAAAATACCCTCAAGTTTTCACCCACTTGATTTTTACACCCACAACCTCAGGTTTTCACGCAATAAGGAATATACACAATCATTTTCTCTCCTAAGATCCTCTCTCACATATCACTCACAATGCCAACGCCACTGGCAGCACACACACTCACTACATGCCTCTCTCCCAAATAACATATTCATCTTTCTTTTCACCATCACTCACAGGCCCAACTCATATAGAAGAGCCCATTCTCCTACCTCATGTAACAGGATCATCTTTGTTGGAACCAAAGACGTATGAAACATCTAGTCCCTAAAATGTTTTGATAATAAAAAAGGCTATTAAAATTTATGATAGTCTAACATTTCTTGTTTTGCAGGACATAAATGTTTTGGGACCATAAGCATCCATAAATACACATTGATATTATTGCTCTGCTTTAACTTAGTCTTTATTCATTTTGTATATGAGCATCCAATATTTGTTAAACAACTCGTCCAATGTTTTTATAGATAAATGTCCACTTGTTTTGAAGAATACTTAAATGACCTTTTAAAAGCGTCCAAAATTGTTTTTTCATAAATGCGCTTTATAAAAAACCTTATACGCTATATCCTATGAAAAAGAAATCTTAACATTCTTACTTAAAATACAACTTAGTGTTTTCAATGAATATACATATGCTTTGTCTTTTAGAATGTTGTGAAGCAGGTACAAATCAAACAAAAACACTGTTACTTGGTAAGTTAAAGTGAAAAAAAAGTCAACCTATCAGAATAAGTACCAAGGTAGTTCAATAAAGAGATAAAAGTTATGAGCACTTTACATGTGTTAGGAAAAAAAAACTTCTTTTGGGTATACATTGTCACTGCCACTAGCGGCATTAAAATCTTTTTCCTCAACTTTACATGTTATGCTATCTTGCACATTAAATGCACTTAAAATGAGAAGAAACTCTATCTCACAATGAATATTTTCTCAAGCTTCTATAAGAAGACTCAAGAGTGACGAACGAAGTAATGAAGTTGTGTAACTTGTGCAAAAAACTCTGTCACTCTTTGGACGATCTCTTTATATTCTAAAACTTTCATATTCTTTTTATTTACAAAGTTATTTGTATTTTTGCTTAACTTGTAAATGCTTACTCTTGTGAGTTATCTTTTCAAAGAACAACCTTTGTGAAAGCCTAGAGAGGCTCAGTGTTAAAGAATACTTGGGTTGAAATAATCTTGGGTTAAGGTTATTTCATTGTAAAACCTAAAGAGATTTAGAGAATAATTGGTTGTATAAGCAATTAGCTTAGCGAAATACCTTCAAGTTGAAGAGATTGGACGTAACTCTTAGTTAAGAGTGAACCAGTATAAACCTTTACGTGCAATCTCTTCTCCCTATCATTTTATCTTTCACGTTGTTTTTGTGGACAATCTTTTATGTAGTGCATACAAAAACCTATTTGTGAATTTTTTTCAAAAATACACAACACATAATTCAACCCCATTCTTGTGTATTCTTTTGTTTATTTCAATCCTCCCACATAGGGGACTCACTCATTTTTTTTACACATTGCATCTTGGCACACATAAATGGTTACCCTATTTCTCTCTAAAAAATAATCACTAACTGATTCCTCTCTCATTTTTTTCGCTACTTTCTCATTCTAAAGCAATAAAGAGAAAATTGTGAGCATTTTCAAACCATTATGAAGTCAACTTGATATCACAGCTTTGATCCTTCATGAACAAACCCAGTCTGCAGCAGAGAAAGCTACTATCCTCCATTAAATCTGCAACATCAGGCCAACATCCAACCATCATCACGCTTTGATATCATTTAACCAACCACTAAACCCCAAATAGAATCCAAAATGAGTCTCTATACAAGCTCAAGTTCAGCCTCGCACCATCCAAATGCCTCAGACATGAACCAGATTAGCCCAACCTGCCAGGCCCTGCAACTTGCGTCACACCATTCAAGCCTGCCATTCATTGAATCAAGGCACACAATGCCATCTTGCCCACCAAATCAATGAGCAAAGTCTGCTCCCATCTCTATTAGAAGTCTATGTTCATTATTTGATTCTTTCCTACTCATCATTCGTTCGTTAACTTGTTTTTAGTATTATTGTCTTCTATGTATCATGGGTTGGTTTGGTGAATGTTGTATTTTGATTTTCATTGTTATTATTGTGATTGATTATGCTTATGTGTGATTAATTGCCGTGAGATTGGTGTCACAGCCGCAAGTTTTTTTCATCTGAGTCACTATTGCGGTTCACCTTGTTTGCATCTTGCGAACATTCATTCTGATCATTGCCAGTGCCTTTTTTCCTTTTTGGGTTTCGATCATTGATTTTATTCACTGTTGGTTTGGTATTCTCTTCTTGTTTGGGTTAAAAGCTGGATTCTTACTTTTGTTTTAGGCATAATGAATAACTTTGGGGGTTGTCTAACTTATACTAAGTAAAAAATGGGGTTAAATAATTCCATCCAAAAAAATGATTGGTACAATTTTCTATATACTTAAAGATGGTTGGTACAATATAGAAAATTGCACCAATTATCTTTGATGGGTTGTTTAACCTCATTTTTACTTGGGATAAGTTAGACAACCCCATCACTTTGTGTTTGTTTGATTTATTGGTGGAATGTAACATCATTTATGGGCTTCATGGACCCGTACTTTTGTTTTTAAGTTCTGGAATCTGTCACATATACAGGAATCATGTTTCAATTTTAATTTATTTCATGTTACCAATTGAATAAAAAAATATTTGGTGATTAAATTGGGAATTTGAAAATAAAATAAAAAGGAAAATTCATTTTTCATAAAATATAATAATAAAGTAGAATACGCTTGAAATAGCTGTAATTATATATTTTTATAGTGGGTAGTTAATTATGAACATTAATTCTAACTTTTGCATTACAATGTTTTATATATTAGAGCATATATCAACTTAATATGTACTTCAGTTATATTCTAATATTAATAAATTAGCACAAATACTTATCTTATTAATATTAAATATATTTTGGAAATGAGGGTTTACTAATAACCGTTTTGGATGCATTTCCTATTTGGGTATTTCAAAAGCTTTAAAAAGGTGTACTGATAATCATTTTGGATGCACTTCCTCTAACACCCTCACTTTTACTTAATTAATTGTTTTATTTATTTATTCTATATTTAATTCTAAAAAATTGGGAAGGAATCTAAAAATTATGATCCCCACGGTTAAACTCAGAATATCAAAAACTATCTAATTGTGATTTTTAATAATTTTTCCGAACCGAAGTTCGGAGAAATTAGAAAATAACGATTTTATCTTTATCAATATTAAGGGCTGACATGTGAAAGGATTCAATTGATATTAAAATGTTAATTTGAATTTAAAGTCATGTCATATGTATTAAAATATAATTTTGAAAATTTCTAGGAATTTTCTAAAATTCCTGTACAAAATGACCAAAATACCCCTAGTTGTCAAATAACCAACTCAATATTGGTTTGACATCCAAAAATGGTGAAAATAATACTTTTAGTACATTTCTAGGTAAAATATGTAATTTTAGAATTTTTATAAAAATTTGAGCATTTATTGAATTAAAATGGATTTAATATGAATTTTCTAAGCTTAAATATATAATATATATTTATAATTCGAAAAAAATAATAATAAAAGATTCAAAATTATTTTTAGAAATTATTTTTGATGAAAAATAATACATTTTCTCATATTTATGTTTAAATTAATTATTTTGATATTAAAAGTTAATCAAGTTTAGGTAATTTTATCGGTACCGGCTAATTAATTAACAGTTAAAAATTTTACTGAGAAGCCTTGAGACAGCTGGTGCAGCACATATGCAACCAAGAAGGGGGGTGATTCACCACCTAATGGGATATGTGTCCCTAATTTTCAATAAAAAAAAATTAAAATTTGTATTTTTGACATAATGGCTTATGTCATTTGGAGACACATATGCACCTTTCATTCCCTATAAATACCAACCTTCATGCACAATTTTTCAGCACCTCCTCCTCTTCTCCCAAGTTCTACAAAGCCTCCATAGCCACCTTCCTCCATAAATATTTTTTTTTACACCAAAATTCTACTAGTTTTCATTAACTAGTAAAAATCCTCTTCGTAGGAACTCTGCACCAACAACTTCACCAACTCTTTGAGGTAATGGGGGGAGTGGGGTTGGTTCTAATTTTCAATTACTTTATATGTTGGTAAGAAAGGTTTTCTTCTAAACCTTTCGATGTTTAAGTTTATTAAGTTTTATAAATATTATAATGTTTAGTATTAAATTCAAGCTTTTACTAAGTTGTTATGCTGCTCAATTTTAGATAATTAAAATACATTTATTAAGTAGTTATGTTGCTCAAATTTAGACAACTATAGTATAATTATTAAGTTATTATACTGCTCAAATTCAAACAATTATAGTAAAATCACTAAGCTATTATACTGCCTAAATTTAGAAAAAATATTTTTAGATAATTAAATTATTATATAATCAAATTTTAGTAATACTCAATTAGTTTAGCAAAAATAGTAGAAGAAATAAACCATAAATCTCATAATATGAAACTAAGTATAGAAATTATTTTATGGGCTATTTATGAATTTATTTTTAGAAAACTACTGTAGAAATTTCAGTTTAAGTTCTTATCATTCAGGTAACGTCTAGACATACAAATAGACCATTTGTAAGAATTTCATAAATTTTAAAGCTTATTTAGTACTTTTAATTGTGCTCTATGAGTGTTTGTGGATACATTTTTCTTAAAAGTACTAAATTTCTAAAAATTTTGAAAATTTTCTAAAAATTCATAATAAAATTCTAATTATTTTTCTAAGCTTAAAAATTATTTTTATGAAATTTTTGACCATTCTATGATTTATTTCTTAATTATCGATCTTTATTTTAATTTGTATGTCTTTATTTTTATTGAATTATTGATTATGTGCTTTAATTTGAATTATGAATTATGTGAATGATATGTATGGATCAAATCTTTGTAATATAAGGCAGAGATATTAGTAGAAATTGTACTGGTGCTCAAATTTTTGAGACCAGAGTGAACCTTTAGAAATTAATAAATCAGTGAGTAATGTAAAGCAAGGGACATGCAGTGGCATGACACCCTATTAGGAAAGCTATAGTTTGATACGCTGAGGAATGAAAGGCAGGGACCCATTTGGGGAGGTCTCAAAGGTAGGCATCGAGTGGTGAAAGTCTTAATAGCCAGGGTAGCACTTGTGAGTTGGGATGTTCACCTGACCAAACTCGATAGCTCTGACAACTGCTCAGTATTCCAGGATTGGTTTAAGAGTATACCTCTATAAATAGACATCCTGACTGATATTTGTTCCTCATTAATGATGAGGACTGTACCATGTGATAATGTTGATGAGGTATATGTACTCCCAGTCACTTCCCAGGTTCTGTTGAGAAGTATTGCTCATTGATGGGAAGTATGGATCCATACCAAGTCAAGGGTAGTGTAGTATAACTTAGAATAAACCTTAGGTTCCCTTCATTAATTGCATTTAAATTCCTACCATACATATGAAAGTGATTTAGAACAAATCACCTCACTCCGTTATTTTTGTTATGCATGTTTAATCGTGATTATTGAAGATGACAGCAATGTCTGATGATGTTGAGGATGAGCTAGAGGATACTCCTCCAGATTGTAGACCTAGTTTATATTGTTTTTCTTACAGGATAGAGTAGATAAATACTGCTCTGTATAGAATCTTTTGATGTATATATTGGATAAGGTAGTATATGTCTTTTGATGTACTTTTGTTTTCTCTTTGACTATTATGTATTACTCAAATCATAATGTACAGTTGGATATATATATATATATATATATATATATATATACATAAGCAGCTTTTATCATTTCACTTCTATTTCTAAATTTTGTTTTTCTATTATCAAAAAAAAAAATTACTCACATTTTCATCAACTTAAAGTAATAATTAAATTAATATGAATTATATTTAGAATTAAAGGAGTGTTACACTTCCTATTTGAGTATTACAAAAGCCTTAAAAGGTAATGATAATTATTTTGGATGCACTACCTGTTTGATTATTATGGGAGCCTTTCAAATTAAATTCAAAATTTTAAAATTAAAAACATCAACCAACAAAACATTTTTCTATCAAAAGAACTATATAACCTTGATTTTTATTGCACCTGGAGATAAGTAGAAGCAAGGATAACACCTTGTTGGGCTAAAAAAAAATATTTTCATAAATAGTTCCCTTCCCTAAAAGTCATTAATAGATAAAAAGATAAAAAGATTATTTTTTTTAATTAATTGTAAACAAACCCAAATAAATAAAATTTAATAAGAAATAGGTTTAAAAATTTTAAAGGCGAAAAGACAAGATAATTATTATTTTCACATGCCCAAATCCTTTTCTCGGTTCAAGACCTGTCTTTTGGTTTTTCCATACATTTTCCCTTAATAAACTATGGTGGCGAGTCCTCTATTTTTATATTTCTTTTTCGCTATCCCATTGCGACATCATCCAATCACAAACCACCATATGTTGTAAGTTTATTGACTTTTACAATAACTACCTAAAAAGTTATACCAATGGTGACTCCTTATTGGTTAATAGTGTAAAAAATTTATACTGACAATGCATAGCCATTAAACTTAATTTTAAACATAATATAATTTACATATTCAAAAGCATTTATTTATTATAAATTTTATTTATATATTCTGCATATTAAAACAGAAAATCGAGATGTGACAATGTGATTCTACACTTAATGTATTCAAATTGACACTTCAAATCAAATTAATTTATATGTAAAATTATATTCAAAAGATCAAGGTTATACAAATAAAGTAAGAAATAAATTTAAAATAATAAATTAATCATAATAAAATTATCTAATTTTTTATATAAATATTTATTACTTTCAATCAAATATAAATCTGCCATTGTGAATCATGTCATATTCCAATATAAAATTAGAAACTTTCTATGTAAAATATCCTAGTTTTATTAATTTTCTCTTTATTTAAATTTAGCATTCTATAATAATCATTGTTGGTTGTGTCTAATAATGATACCTTAAGTATGTGTCTACCAAGTTTTGCTTTCCTAGCATATGATAAGAAATTTAATCATAACTAAGATGCTTAAATGAAGGACTTTATTATTTTCTATACATAAAGTTGAAAATGTTATATGAAAATAGAACTAGAAATGAACTAAACCAACTCAAGATTATAAGAAAAAAACTTATGGGTTTTTGGGATGATTTTTAGTTGTAAGTGTCAAAACTAAAACGAATTTATAGTTTTTACAATTAGTTTTAGTTTTTTTTTTTCTAATTTTTGGTTTCAAATAGAGGTGATAAAATGGGCCAAACTCATTAGGATGGCTTAAGCCCGTCTGATGAATGTAGGCCTTGGACTTTAAATTTTGAGTCCGAATTAAATGCGGGTCTTTTTAGCTAGATTAGATTATGCCCCGATTTGGGCTTAACCTACAAAAACCTGCCAAAAGCCTAAAAAGGTGGCTTTCACCAGGCTTGGGCTTCATTTTTTTAGACCCGAATTGAATCCAAACATTTTTCACCTGGCCCATTATAGCCCGCAACCTATATCTAGCCAGCACACATCTAATTTCAAAATAAACTAACTTTGAAAGTTCTCTGTCATGTTAAAATTAGTTTAAGGATGCACTTATGTAAGGGTGGTAGCAGCGGTGCCGACGACAAGGGCGATGGTGGCGTTAGCGACAAGTGTGGTAGTGACAGGAGTGGTGGTGGCAGTGTTGATGAGCAGTGGTGGCACAAATGGTGGTAGCGATGGCAACAATAGTGGTAGTGGCTGACAATAGTGGTGGTGGTGGCGGTGCTAGTGGTGGTGGTGGTGACGGTAGGAAGGGTCACTATCAAATCTAGTAGGTGTATGTTTTTTCAAAAACTAAACCAAATTCACAAATCTTTTTCCTTGGTTTTGAAAATGAATGTAAAAGTATTTTAAAATTAAGTTAAAAATCATTTCAACTCCATTTTAGCCAAACATGTTTTGTTTTGAAAATTGCATTTGAAAATCTAAACCCAAAAATTCGCAACCACCCCAAGCAGATTGTTAGTTATTAACAAAAATAAAATAAGATAAACAATATTATTACATAAGCATTATCTTTTATTCATATTCATCATTGATTTTTTATTGTAATCGATAAATTCAAATACCCACAAAACTCTTTTCTTTTTTTTTCCCTTGTAATTGATGTTAGTAATTTTTTTTTCATTTTATGATGGAAACACATTTTTTAAAGGAAAAATGATAATTATAAAATGTAATAATGTTATATAAAACATTTTTAATTATTAATATTTCTTATTAAAAGTATATGTATATCTAAGTTATATACAAATGCAAATATATTTATAAAGATAATATTTTTAAAAAAAAACATTTAAATAAATTAAAATGATATAATATATACATGAATATTAAATTATTTAAATATATATATATATATATATATATATATATCAATATTTAGAACGACTTAATATATTTTTTAAATATTTATATACATATATATACTATAATATACTTATATAAAATTTAAAAATGATTGAGCAATACATAAAAAATAATAATTATATAAAAATTGTAAATTGCAAACTCAACTCTAGATATGGTATGGATTCTACCCTAATTTTAATTAGTAGACTAGTATTTGGATTATTTTAAATCTAAAAAATAATTCACCTTCAAATTTGGCCCTAAGTAAATTATTTAACCAAATATTAATATTTAAATGATATTTAAATTAATAATATGAATTATAATTTACCCTTACTTACATATTTTCGGACTTAAGTTTTAAACTTGTCAATATTAATCCATTTTTTTTCCTAAACTTATTAATAACTTATTAATGGCTTTTGATCACTTTTAATAACTTAATTTATATGTACTAAGGCTTGGAAGATATTATTAACCACTTTTTGTTTATTTAAAATCAACTTTTTAAGCAATCATTTTAGTTTAAACTTAATCTAACTTTACTAAAATCTTGTTTAGGGTTTTTAATCCATCTTTAACACTTCAATCAAAATTTTTATGAACCAAAAGGGGGTTGTCTTAAAAGCTCAAAATTTGCATTCCATGGTCAAGGTCTCATTTTTATTCATAAGTGTTGCAAAAAGATTGTAGTCTAAGCTAAATATTTTTATTTAGAAAATATTTGACTTAGACCGCATTGGTCTTTAGCCTCTGCGCCATATTTGGCTTAAGGCTAAAGGGTTGTGTACCCTTCGACTATCTTAAGCTGAGTACCTACTAGATCTTTAGCCTTCTCACCATATTTGGCTCAAGGTTGAAGGGTTGTATACCCTTCGAGTGTCTTAACTCAAGTACCTACTCAGTCTTTAGCCCCTTCGCCATATTTGGCTCGAGGCTAGGGCTGTGTACGCTCATGGTTAAAAATGTAGGGTGGTCTCATGACCAAACTCTTCATGCACTTAGGTCGAGTATATATTGAGTGTCTTACTAGGTATTAGGCTTCTTTTCCTAGTGTTTTAGTCTTGGGACCTAGGTCGATATTTTGTTGAGCTGAAATATACTTAGGAGAACATCCCCCACTAGTAGACAGTCAATGACGGTTCTTCCCTAATAAGCTCATAGGGTGTGTCCGTTACCAACCTATGGGGTTAGGCATGATAGGAGAGTAATTATTGAGAGGATATAGTTAGGCAAGTGGAAAAGGAAAATAGGTAACTAATACTTTTGGATGCTTTGGGTAAAGGGGGTTTCTCTGATCAGTTCACTGAAGATCTAACCTTTACAAGAACAATATGTTTTATGGTGGCTTCAAAATTAGGGTTTTTTGATCCAAATCTTCAAGTACCAACACTAAATCATATATCCATCAAAATATAGCATAAAAAGACATCTATACAACCAAAGTCACAAAAAAATAAGCATTATACAAAGGCAAACATGTAACATCCCACTAAAATAAATAGATAAAAACTAGAAAGGGTTCTATGAAATTTAAACATTGAGATGCTTATGGTTTATCATTTTATATTCATGAGGTATTTCTTTTAAAGAATTTATGTTTCCAAGTTAGTATAAAAGTAAGAGCGATAATACCAGTGAGGGTGTTAAAAAACACATCTAGATCAAAGATTAAAAATATCAACAATCAATCTTTTTGCAACAAGAACACATTTTTCAATCAATATGTAGCATAATATATAGGGAAAAAGTTTTAGAAAATAGTTCACCAAGCAACATTCCCATACAAAAATGTAAACAAGGTCTATAAATCTCCTATAACTTGTGTCATAAAGTACCCTTATCGAGAGATACAAGCTCTAAAGTCTTTCCTTCAAGATTCTTTAAGAATGTAACCAATCTCACCAACACCTCCAACAAACCTACCATTTTAGCCAAAAAAGTGAATAAAAGAATGAAAT